>CAUYRH010156095.1:0-43609 GCA_963574655.1 Perodicticus potto | reverse complement strand
TCTTAATACAAAAGCTTGTATAATTTTCTTAACTTGTACAGTTGGTAAACTTTTATGAGGAATTGATACTCTGAGTCTGTCAGCTTTCATTTTATTTTGCTAAGTTTTTCTAATGAATTTTTAAAGTGTTTGCATAGTTAAAAAAAAAAAAAAATCTGAAATGCCCACCTAAGAAAAATTTCAGCAACCTATATTAAAATACATAAAATCTCCACAATCATCTTTTTTTTTTTTTCGTTTGTAGAGAAAGAGTCTCACTCCATTACCCTTGGTAGAGTGCAGTGGCGTCACAGCTCACAGCAACCTCCAGCTCTCGCGCTTAGGTGATTCTCTTGCCTCAGCCTCCCAAGTAGCTGGGACCACAGGTCCCAGCCTGCCACAACACCTGGCTATTTTTCTGTTGAAGTTTTCCCAGGGGCCGGGCTTGAACCCACATCCCTCAGTATATGGGGCCAGCGCCCTATTCACTAAGCCACAGGCACCGCCCTCCACAATCATCTTTAAATCTCTTCAAAATGATTTAAAGAGTATAAATATCAAAATGCCTATCTTTAAAGTTTCTTCTCATCTAGCTGTGAATCTGGTTTATAAACTTCCATAATGAAGCACATGATCTGAGTCTGTATATTTACTATTTTGACTTGAATCTTATTTTCCTGTACATTTCACATGCTGTATTTCTAAAGTTAGGCTTGTATTTTTATATTTTTTACTTAAAGGCATTGAGGCCTTCGTGATTAAGTAAATTAGCTAATTAGGTAAACACACACATTAAGAATAAGAAGCAGATGAAATGTAGTAGTAAAACAAATGGAAGTTTGTTTGAGGGTTACCTGTTAGATAATCTCACGTTGGTCTTGAAGTATAGGAAAGGTTCCCCAGTCTAAAACCTGTCTGCAGGTCAAGTTTTGGAGCTAAATTGGAAGTGAATTGACAATGTTTTGTAGAGAGCAGAGATAGCTATTATCGCATTTTTTGTTCTTTTATTATTAAGTTTTAGACACACTTTCCTGAAATTGATTTCTGTGTGTTAATAAAATATGTCCCTTTTTATATTATTTATAGGAGAAATTTCGAACTTTTAATTTTAAGATAATACATTTGTTTCACAAGGCTACCATGCCATGTCCATCTTTTATAAGTTGCTTAATTCAAAATCTTTTATTTAGAGTGAAATTTGTAATTGACCATGTAAAATATACAATAGATATGCTTATTGTATAAACATTCAAATTTAGAGGAAGAGTCTGATTTGATCTCATCAGTAGAGAGTTCATTAAAAGTAAAGATGGGGAAACTGATGCTTTTAAATTACAGGAAACTACAAAGAGGTATGTGATAAATTAAGTGATTTAAAATTTTTATTTCCTCAAGTTACCATTTACTGGGTCAGAAACCAATTGTATTACTATCTTCTTTAATAGCTTTTCATTCTAATCCCTTAGTCGAATAGATCTATTTTTTAAGATAATTACCTACTCAACAATTCTGCTAGATAAAATACAAAGGCAAAAACCTCATCACTGTAACAAATCTTTGGTAATGGAATCATATTCACACTCCCAGCCATTTCTCTAGTCCAGCATCTAATTACATACATACCCATTACTTATTTCACAGAAGTGGAAGTTGACCTAATTAGGACTTTTATTAGGCTCTCCATCCACACAGAAAATAAACTCCAGTCAGATTTGCTAGTAAACTGGAAGGTTATCCTGCGTGGGACACCGAATGCATTCCAAGATATTATTGTCTGAATTTATTGATGCTATAGCGCAAATGCTATAACCCCTTTCACTCTTTAGACTTCTTCAATACTTAGGATAGTGAAGGTGGTACAGATTAGATGGAATAATTGAATTCTCTGTGTCCCTGGCAGGAAGGTTTCTTCTTTCTACAGTGTTATCACCAGAATCAGCCTTAGAAAGCAAAAAGAGAAATTCCATTGTGTCCTTCGTCTTGTTGTATCAGGCCATGGGAGACACCAAGAAGTTCCAGACTGTGCTTTGGTTCCTGGAAACACGTCCTGTGTGCATCTGTGCATTGACCCCATGTGCCGTTCACGCTCACTTCTGCAATTCTGCCATTGGATTCTTAAGTCAAATGATCCGTTATGAGCAAAATCTGTTCTAACCACCAGCTCTGCGCGATCATGCCCTTCACCCTGTCTCCAAATGATCCTGGGCTTTCACCTGAGATCATGGTTTCTCCCTGCAGCCTTGAAAATCCGAACCTGAACGTGTACAATTATTTTTGTTCCTCATTTCCTCAGATTTATGATTCTACCAACCTGAATATCCTGTCCTCCCTATCACTGCTTCAAAACATAAGATTTTGTTACAAATTCTTCCTTTTGTTTGTACTTATTTATAGATTCTCTGGTCATTTATCCTTCATTTCTTTATGATTTTAACACTGCACTCCCTAAAACCAATGCTGATTTTCTGATACATTTAATTAATATTAGGACACACATACGTCACCCTTCTACTGCTGAGGTGTGGCTATTTCAATGTTTCTGCTAAATATTCTGATTGCCTCACATTCAAAAATCAGGAATTTTGCTTCCTGATTTCTTTGTTGAATGGTGGCCATCCGCCCAGCTCTGGTATATAAGTTGTGAGTACAAGTGAACTAAGTATCCCTTGAGTTTGGAGCATTTAAATGTCCAATTCAGACCCTTCAGAACCTGAGTACAGGTAGTAATCCTCTACCTCCCCGCACACAGAGTACGGTGGACACATAGTGTGACTAAGAAATAAATGTGGATTGTTTTAAGCTCCTGAATATTAATCATTTATTTTATTTTCTGCAGCATAACATAACTTCTCTTGATATACTTAGCACCTGCATAGTAAAAGGCCGGCCTTGGTTAAATCCTATTCTCTATGATAACTATTAACATGTGGCAAAAAAACAGACAATATTACTGATTTGTCTAATTTTAAATTCAAGACTGCTAATAGCATGTGGCTTTTTAATCCTGCTCTACAATTCAGCCATATTTTCTTAGTCCATTTAACCCCTCACTCATAGGCAGCTATTACATACTTTCTACTTTATCTTTGAATATATCTTTTTCATGCTTTATAATAAGTAATTAATAACAATACTAGAGAAGATAGCATTAACCCACTGAAGCCAGATATTAACCATAGTCTGTGATCACTTTTTCTGCAGTGATTTAGTAAATATGTTTATGACACAGAAAGGAGAATGTTAAAGGACGCACTCATCAGCCTTTTCTGTTATTGTCTGTCTTCATTTACATATTGTATTTTATTTTCAAATTCAGAACTATTTTTAATCCCTGTTGTTTTCTAGGCAATGTTGTGTTTTTTCTTATAGGTCATATCAAATTTAATCTCCAAAACAATGATATTTTTCCTTCTATTAATATTATCCCCTTTTCAGTTCAGACAGTGAAAGCAAATGTAATTACTTTCTCAAATCATACAATCAGTAGTACACATGGGATTTGGACAGGATTGATTGTGGATTCCAGAGACCATGGATCTAGCCACTGGATGCCTCGCCTCCCACCACATATCAGAAAGAGTTCAAACGGTTTGGTTAAGAGTCAGGAGCACTTGGAAAGGTTGTATTGCTTCCTGAGATTCCAAAGTTGAGAGTTCTTATGTTGATTTCCATTCTGGAAAAAAAAATTGCAGACATTCCTGCATTTGCTAGTATTACTCTATGTGCTGGGGCTACAAAGTAATTATTATTACTGCATTATTCTTTGTAGCAATTAATTGTTATGATAACTTCAATAACATTTTGAATAACGGCATCTTTGTTTTGGAATTCAGATATAATTTGCCTTGTTCCACCTCTTATTGACTTCAACTCCTCTGTTTGTATTATGCATGTAAGATAGTAATTCTAAACAACCCTGAGTGAAATTAAATGTATGTCAGGACCTGTGTAACAGATTGCCATTTCTGAGCATTCCCTGAGTTTGGGATAAACTAGTTAAGGAGGCCAAGGTGATTATCCTGCCTTCTATGAATTACCAAGTGTATTTTTGGGCAAGCACGAACTTCCTAATTATTATCAAATGTGTAAGATAAGTTAGACTTGCATCTATCTGGCAATCATCGGCTCTCACCCACCCCTACTCCATGGTCACATATCCCCATCAACGACAGAAAAGACAGAGTCAAAACTTATCTAACAAAATGGTGGTGAGACTAGAAATGCCATAAAATGAAAATTCCGGGGAAAAGATAATGAGCTGCCTCAGAACAAATATGCATTATTATGAGAAAGGACACTGCGTGGTGAGCCAGACTCAGCAGAGGGCCCCAAGCTACAGGGGAGCAGCCTTTGTAGATGGAGGGAAGGTTGTTCAATCCTCTTCTCGGGCATCCGAGGAAAAGGACTGCCGGCAAGGCTGCAAGCCCTGTGGAAGAACATGGGAAGACCTGTGTCACAGGCAGCCACGAAATTCTGCTTTCTAATCTTTTTCTACAACAGTCAGATATCATAAAGCAGGCAAAGATGGTGGAGTTCAAAGCCATGGCTGCAGAGTGATTAGTTTCCCCAAGATTGTCAGAGATCAGGTACAGTACAGTGATTCTGAAGAGTCTGCTCAGGGGAACTCCACCTCACATAGCAGACTGCTGCAGGTGCATTCCCGCTGAATTGAAAGAAGCAAGACTAAGGTCAAAAGCATGTAAGGGGAAAAAATTGAGCCAGAGACCTATGGGCCACCAAGCAACAGGAATTTTGTGATATGCTTCTGCTATGAGAGTGTCCAGACTACCAAGCAGGGTAATCAGCTGAGGCTTCTATGTACGGCAGTTGATGTCCAATGATCTAAGAACATTGGAGTCAAACTGCTAACGTGACCTTTCCATGATCCTTAAGCTATCATGATTGAGTGCAAATTTGGTTATAGTAAGTAAAATATCTCGTAAATATTGATAATCAAGGAATATTGATTCCTTCATTCACAATTCGATAGCACATCGTATGTAAGTAAGAAATGTTTTTTTTTGTTTGCTTTTTGTTTTGTTTTGTTTTTGAGATGGAGTTTCAAGTTGTTGCCTTGGGTAGAGTGCTCTGGCGTCCCAGCTCACAGCAACTTCAAACTTTTGGGTTCAAGCGATTCTCTTGCCTCAGCCTCCAAGTAGCTGGGATTGTGGGATTACAGGCACCTGCCACAATGCTTGGCTATTTTTTGGTTACAGTTATCATTGTTTAGCTGGCCTGGGCGGGGTTTGAACCTGTCACCCTTGGTGCATGTGGCTGGCGCTGTAACCACTGTGCTACGGGTGCTGAGCCTAAGAAATGGTGTTAAGGTAAAAAAAAATTATTAAACATAAGTTATATGGTGGAACGATGACTTTTGAGTGAGAGTTGGAAGGAATTTTGACTGTTTTATATGTGCTTTATTTATTTATTTATTTTTGGAGACAGAGCCTCAAGCTGTCACCCTGGGTAGAGTGCTGTGGCATCACAGCTAACAGCAACCTCAAACTCCTGGGCTCAAGTGATTCTCCTGCCTCTGTCTCTCAAGTAGCTGGGACTACAGGTGCCGGTCACAATGCTTGGCTATTTTTTGGTTGCAATTTTCATTGTTGCTTGGTGGGCCTGGGCTAGATTTGAACCCGCCAGCTCAGGTGTATGTGGCTGGTGTCTTAGCTGCTTGAGCCATAGGCGCGGAGCCTATATGCGTTATTGTTTTTTTCTCCCCAAAAAGCCAGAGTTCCATTCAACTAAACAAACCAATTATATTCCCACACTGGTTTGTAAACTCTGCTTGCTTATAGTTAGTCTGTCCAAATATAATTTAAAAAAAGCCAACATTTTACCTTTCTTTATGGTAAATAAACATGTCCTAGGAAGTAAATTTATGGATTATTTATGTTTCCATTACTTGCTGTTTGTGAAAACGTTCTACATTGTCAAAAACAAAGACCCTTTTTGAAGGAAAGTGAAATAGAAAGGAAGAAAAAAAAAAATAAAGTTGATAGACTAGCTCAGTATTCCCCAGTAGAATTTTTTTATTCTCTTATGTTGGAAGGGTCTTATCTCCGTGGACTATACCTCTAATTTTTATCAATTACCTTAGGGGCATTTCTGTACAAATAGTTTCAATTCTATAGACTCTTCTGGCAGACCTCCCTGCTACCTTTGGCTCTTTATCTCTGGATTCTATCAGCAGCTTTCAAGAGAGCTGTTCTGCAGCCAACTCTGGGAACCTGAGCAATAGGCTGTTTCAGATCTTTTTTTTTTTCCTTCCTGTGAAGTGGCTAAGGCTCTCAAGATACCTATTTTAAAAGCAAACACCATTTTGTAAAGGAAGAAAAGTGTCTGTGATTTACTCATGGTTAGAAAATTGTTAGGAATTTTATTTCCATTAATTCGTATTTTTTGCAAAATTCCTATGGGGTATTTATACCAGGTGATCATAAAGTGTATGTACACACCTGTACATACACACACATACAGGATGGCCATAAAATAGACAACTATTTTAAATATACATGTTTATATGTTTAAATTCTAGGCATTCTATGGTATTAATAGGTGTTGCTGACTAAAATTTTAAAGTTAATATTCTCTAATATTACAAATGAGAAGCATTTAAAACTCTACATTTCTTTTAAGTGAGGAATTTTAATCTGGTGTCTTTATTCATATATGTTATGAAATAATGTACATCTATTATGTATCAAAAATAGCTTTATGAATAGAGTACAGGTATTCCTCATTTTATTGCATTTCACTTTATTGCACTAAGGTATTTTTTCTTTTTCTGCGCTTTGTTACAAACTAAAGGTTTGTACCCTGCGTTGAACAAGTCTATTGACATGATTTTTACACAGTGTGTGCACACTCCATGTCTCCTTATCACATTTTAGTAATTCCGGAAATATGTAAAATTCTTAAATTACAACCGTAACTGTTATGGTGATTTGTGGTCGGTGGTCTTTGATGTTACTATTATAATTGCACTGGGCAGCGTGAACTACACCCGTATAAGACAGCAAACAGATAGGAATGTGTGTGCTGATTGTTGCACAGACCAGCTTTCCCCCTATTTTTCTACTTATCCTAAGGCCTCCCCACTCCCTGAGACACAACAATATTGAAATTAGTCTAGTTCATAATATTACAATGGCCTTTTACTGTTACAATAAATAAAAAGTCACATATCTCCTCCTTTAATCAGAATGAGGAAGACATGCCAAAAGCTGAGATAGATTGGAAGCGAGATCTCTCCTGCCAAAGTCAGCCAAGTTGTGAATGCAAAGGAAAGTTGTTGAAGGAAATTAGAAGTGTTACTCTAGCCAGCACACGGAGGATAAGAAAGTGAGATAGTCTTATTGTAGATAACAACAAAATTGTAATGCCCTGCATAGAAGATCAAACCAGCTACAATAGTCCCTTAAACCAAAGCTTAATCCAGGCTGGGAGCAGTGGCTCATACCTGGAATCCCAGAGCTCTAGAAGGCTGAGAGGGAGGGTCACCTGAGCTCAGGAGTTCCAGACCAGTCTGAGCCAGAGTGAGACTCTGTCTCTAAAAATAGCCAGACATTGTGGTGGGTGCCTGTAGTCCCAGCTACTTGGGAAGCTGAGGCAAGAGAATCACTTGAGTTCAAGAGTTTGCAGTTGCTGCGAGCTATGTCTCTGTGGCACTCCACCCAGGGCAACAAAGTGAGACTCTGTCTCAAAATAAACAAACAACAAACTTAATCCAGAGCAAAGCCCTTGCTTACTCCAATTCTGTGAAGGATAAGAGAGGTAAGGAAGCTACAGAAGGAAAGTCTGAAATTAGCAAAAGTGGGTTCATGGTGTTTAAGAAAAGAAGTCATTTCCATAACATAGAAGTGCAAGGTGAACCAGTAAGTGCTGATGTACAAGCTGCAGGAAGTTATACAGAAGGTTTAGCTAAGATAATCCATGGAGGTGCTACCAGTGTGTCTCAACCTTCCTAATGCCACAGTGTATTTTCATTGTTACAAAGGGGTTGTGACCCACAGGTTGAGAACCGCTGTTACACTAAACAACAGATTCTCAGTGTAGGTGAAACAGACTTACATTGAAAGAAGATGCCATCCAGAACATTTCATAGCTAGAGAGGAGAAGTCAATGTTTCTCTTCAAAGTTTCTAAGAAGAGGGCTCTTTTGTTACAGGCTAGTGCTGCCGATGACTTAAAGTTGAAGCTAATGTTCATTAATCATTTCTGAAACCCTAAAGCCCTTAAAAATTATGTTAAAGCTACTCTGCCTATATTTTATAAATGGAGAATAAAACAGGCAGGACAGCACATCTGTTTGTAGCATAGTTTTCTGACTATTTTTTTTGGTTGTTGTTTGTTTTGTTTTGCAGCTTTTGGCCAGGGCTGGGTTTGAACCCACACCACCTCCAGCATATGGGGCCGGCGCCCTACTCCTTGAGCCATGGGCGCTGCCCAGTTTTCTGACTATTTTAAACTCACTGTTAGGACTTACTAAGACAAAAAAAGACTTGTTTTAATAGTTAAAAAATACTTATTTCAGTATATTGATGCTCATTGACAATGTCCCTTGTCAGCCAAGAGTTCTGATGGGGACATACAGGAGATTAATGTTGTCATGTATGATAACGTGACATACATTTTGCAGCCCATGGATGTGGGAATGATTTTAATAATGAAGTCTTATTATTTAATAAATACATTTCCTAAGGTTGTAGTTTCTATGGATACTAATTCCTCTGATGGATCTGAGGAAAGCAAATTAAAAACCTTTTGGAAAAGATTCAATATCCCAGTTGCCATTAAAGACAGTTCTGATTCAGGGAAGTAGGTAAAAATATCAATGTTGATAAGAGTTTGGAAGAAATTGATTCCAGTCCTCATGGATGGCTTTGAAGGGTTCAGCAACAGTACTAGCAAAAAGATTATGAATCTCTGAAGGCTCACATGATCTTGAGCATTTTTAACAATAAAGTCTTTTTAATTAAGTTATTTGCATTTAATTAAGTCCTTTTAATTATATATTTTACATATTTACATTATTTTATAGACATAACGTTGGGCACATTAGACTAAATCTCGTGTAAATTGACTTTTATATTCTGGAAACTAAAAAAAACTCATGAGACTCCCTTTATTGCTGCATTCACTTTCTTGTGGTGTTCTCATACTGAACCTGTCCTATCTCTAAGGTCTGTCTGTATGAGTTCATAAACTTGAATGAAAAAAAGTAAACATTACACATTTTTCTTTACCTTTCACCTGACATTTAACATTTATTTTTTAATTACATGTATGTGCAACAAATCACAGAATTATTTACAATATGTTTTTTCTTTTCACTAATGGAAACCATGCTCATTTCCCCTTTCCTATTCCACTAAAATGTTTCATGTGTTTAATTTCACATTCAACACTACGTTTCCATCACGATTACAGACTATTTCCTGCTAAAACATTTTAATGTGCTTAGTGATCAGGCATTTATATTAGTATACCATAAAAATTTATAAATTATTTCATATCTTTATATACTTTTGTTTTATTTCATATCTTTATTTACATCTGAAAGATATTTATTTCATATCTTTATTTATATGTATCTTTATATTATATACGCTATACCACTTGTGCATTTTTAAAATTCTAAATTTTTTTTTATGGATTTTAAAATATTCTGAGAAGGGTAGCAAATATGTCACATAATGGCAAAAGAGTCCATATAAACAAATTTAAGGAATAGTCAGTGTAAAATTTTAGAAGTCTAAGGAATCTTAGATTATTGGTATTCTTGAAAGATTATAATGATAATAAATATCTTCATTCATATGGTGATTCTAATTAGGAGAGGATTTTTATACACTATTATTCATTCAACAAGTATTCATTAACATCTGTCATGTGCCTGGCATTATTCTAGTGACTACAAAAAAAGGGAATGAACACAATAGGCACAAATAGACAACTTGCCACTTATGTGTTTTCTATTTTAGTATAAAGGACCAAGAATAAGTGAACCTCAAAACAATTAATAAAGGAATAAAGCGAGTTGGTTCCAACACTTACAAAGCTGCAATAATTCAGAGAATGTGGTATGGACAAAAAGATTGAAACTTAAAACAATGGAATGAAATAGAAATGCTAGAAGTAGGTCATGTGTATAAAGTCAATCTATTTTCAAATAATGTACAAAGACAATTTAAACAGTGACACAACAGCCTTTTAAGCAGATGGTGCTAGGAAAATTAGACATCCATATGCCAAAAAAAAAAAAAAAAAAAAAAAACAAGGACTGAATTGACCCATGTCGCTAATGTAAAACAATTACTCAAAATGGATCACTGAAATAAATGAGAAAATTAAAACTCTACATTTTTAGAAGAAACCATAAGACAAAATCTTTGTAAACTTGGATGTATGATGATTTCTCATTGTAATTCCCTATGGGCTAATGATGGTGAATATCTTTTTGTAAAGTTATCTGCCATTCATATTTTTATATCAATTCTGTATTCAAATATTTCATCTATTAATAATGAGATTATTTGGATCTTATCAAATTTTTTTAACTTCAGAGTATTAGTACACGTGAAGGGCACACTTATAACTTTGACTCAGTTTGTATCAGAGTGTGCCTTTCACCCAAAGAGTGTGCACTGTACCCCAATAGGTATAAATTTTCCCACCCCCTTCCTCTCCTCCTCATAGCTTGATTTTCATTGATAATTACTTCAATATGTGCACTTAAGTGTTGATCAATTAGATCGAATTTGATAATGAGTACATTCATTTATTTCTCCATTCTTATGATGTTTAACTTAGAAAAATGATTTCCAGTTCCATTCCAGTTTTCACAAAAGATACTAGCTTGCCATTTCTTTTTTATGACTCCAGAGTATGCATATACCACATATTAAAATGCATTCACGTTGGTGAGCACTTGGGTTGTTTCCATGTCTTTGTGATTGTGAATTGTGCTGCTATAACATTTGAGTGCATGTATTTTTTTGATGAAATGACTTTTTTTCCTTCAGTAAAAAATGCCAACAGTGGTTTTGCTGGATCAAATGGTAGGTATCTTTACATAATTTTCCATAGGGGTTGTGCTACTGAAAGGAAGCTGCATTTGAAAAGAAGAGACAAGTGATTTGAGAAGGAAAGAGAAGTTAATTTAGTTTGCCAGCAAAGGAGGAAAATGGCAGACAGTGGTCTCAAATCAAAATTCCTGCTTCTGAGCTCAGGGATTTCAAAGGTTCTAATCCCATAATCCCATTTTGGGCCAAGATGATCTCATGGCCACTGCCTGGATTAATCCCTTTCTTGGTTAAGAAGATCTTGTGACCTTCACGCAGGAGATTCTCTTCAGCTATCCCCTATGGCACAAAGAACAAGAGACATTCACTACTCCTCCTGATGACAGGCCTGAGGCAGGGATTTCAGCTTTTGTTCCCAAAAAGTTGGGCAGACAGAAATTTTTACCATTTTCTTTTTAGACCATTCCCTTTGCAACAATTGCACTCCTTTTCAGTTCCACCAAGAGTGTTAAGACTTCCTTTCTCTCTGTATCCACACCAGTGTCTGTAGTTTTGGGATTTTTAATACCAACCATTCTCATTGGAGTCAGGGGATAACTCATTGAGATTTCAATTTGCGTTTTCCTTACGATCAGAGACGTGGGAGCATTTTTTCATGAGTTCGTTAACAGGGCAGGGCTGGGTTGGGCAAGCTTGTCCTCAGGCTTCACAGAAGTTGACCAGTTAACTGTTGTGTCAGGTATCAAAGGAGGTTAAAGGTTTCTACCAGGTTCTGGGTGGAGCCCCACCAAGGAGAGGCTGAAGTGCCTCCCCAGACAGAACACCTGTTTATGGAGACAGGTCATCAGAGACTCACAGACGGGTAGCAGAGCCTCGCTCTGCTCTCCACCCTTTCCTCCACAGTCTCTCCTGAGTGACCACTGGCAGGCTGGACTCAGGGCAGCTGAGCTGTGCTGTGCGCCGGAAGGTCCCCTGCCTAGGATCCCCACCTGCCCCAGGAGTGCAGCCGCCCATGGGAAGGGGTTTCCTGTGGACATGTCACATCTGGGAACCACACTACACTTTCCCCGCTGAGCTGCCCACAGTGCACTTCCTCACCTTCTTAGACCAAACCCAAGCAATGCTAGGGAGAAGCACACCTGTCCCAATCATCTACAAGGTGCCCAGGCAGGTTCAATGTCCCACCACTTCAGGGCCAGTCAGACTCCAGGGGACCCACCAGGTGCACGGCGCCAGGGCGAGCCAGCAAGCAGGGTGCTCCCCGTCTGTGCACACCTCAGTCAGCTGCAGGACACGGAGAAGAAAGGCCTGAGTCCCAGGCTTTGTGGAAACTGCAGTGTTTTGTTTGTCTCTACTGTCTCTCTGGGTACCCATGGTGATGGGGGGGGGTAGGGGAGGAGCAGAGAAGAATCTGTATGGGAGAGTGACAGCACTCTCTTCCGGAGGGCACCTGCTCTGAATTTCCAGAACCTAGAAACTAGACCACTGTGGTGGGGAAATATATGTGTGGAAATAAGCAGGGTAGGTCCTGAGGAGGTGAAGTCCCTTTTGGAGGACACAGGCACATGGTGAGGGGAGACACAATGGCAACTTCTGTTCCTCCTTGGGTCTGGAGGGGCTGAGAGTTGCCCTGGGTAGGGAGGGCTGGGAACCTTGTGCCCTTCCACAAGACGTTCCCAGCTCACTGGTGGAGCAGCCTCTGGGCATATGTGGAAATCTCTTCAACAGTCTGGGAGCCCTCCTGGTGCTAGAAATGTGTGTGTGGTGGGGGAGGGAGGAGAAAATGAAAATGAAAATGAAAATGTATCAATATAATACTAGATGAATTTTAGAGCAAAATGAAAATGTATCAATATAATACCAGATGAATTTAGAGCAAAATTTCATTTTTTCATTTTTATAGTAGAAAAAAGGAAAGATCTCAAAAAATCTTTAAATGTTAACAGCAAAGAAATTGAAAAAGATGAGAAAATTAAACTAGCATCAAGTAAAAGGAAAGAAATAATAAAGCAAAGGGGAAAAGTTAATGTACTTTTTAAAAAATTCAGAAAATAAAAACAAAACTTGATTGTGTGGAAAGATCAATAAATTAATAATCTTCCAGCCCAATGAAAAAAGAGGAGAGAATATAAAGGCTATTTCAGGAGTGAAGAGTGATTCCTTGGTATTACTACAGATTGTAAAACATTGAACAGATAATGATACTACTTGTCCTTCTCACTGGGCTGTAAGTCTTGGTAGGTTCATCCTCCATCAATATCTTGCTCCTTGTTCTGCTCTGCAATTTCTCACCTGTGAAGTTCCTTTTAGGTTCTAGGATCTTTCCCTTGGAAGTACACCCGTTCTATGATTGTTAGTTCAACTTTTTCTTTTATATCTAAAACTTTTCCTTCTTTTTGAGATGGTTTGGCAACGGATCTGTCTGTCCGCCATTTTGAATCTCTCCTCACAGCCAGGCATCGGTTACAGTTATAGTCAGGCTTATAGGGTAGAAAACCTAAAACATGAAGGGCTTACCAGATTAAAAACGTACTTGTCTCTTTCGAAGTGTAATTGGAATGTCGATGGTCCAGGGCTGTTATTGCATCTCTGTGTAGCTGTTAACGAAGAGATCCTTCTACTTGATGGCAGTAACATTAATAAGGCATGCATCAGTTTGGCCAAACATTATCTTATTGAGTTTTGAGGATATTTTATATGTTTTGGATACAGTCAGTCCTATGATGAAACATGTTTGTAAACGTATTCCATCAGTCAGTGGCTGGTCACTTTATCTTCTTAGGAGATTTTGAAGAGATTATTATTTATTCTTTTTCAAATTTGTTTTTCTATTCTAATTCCTTTCCTTTCCTGGATGAAATTTAGAATCAGTTTATTGTTTTCTACACATGAAAGCCTAATTGAAGGGGGAGGGAACCTACTGAAATTTTATTGTATTTGCCTTGGATCTATAGATAAGTTGAGGAGTAAAACTATCTTAAAAATATTGAAACTATGCTTGGGTAGAATAAGAGCTAATATTTGCTAGCACAATAGCACTACTGGAATAAGCAATAATTTATTTATTACTGTTTAGGTAAGGTCATACTCTTATCAGCTTTTTACATCTTCAGCAGATGTGAAAGGAGAAAACCATTTTTAGCATAATAGTGATATGATCTGATTTATATCTTTGTTCAACGATAATGCTGCTCTGTGGGAACTGTCAAGTTTAACCTGAAGACATCAGTCAGCAGGAAATTGCCAGAGCTCAGACAAGGGTTGAACATGTGAAAAGTTGTCAAATTCATGATATAATTTAAAGCAAAAACTTACATAATTTTCTTATGGGTTAATATACATTGTGATGGAAAAGTATAAAGAAAATGCCTGGGCAAAAGTCCTGCGCATTTAGTTAGATCATGATGCCATTTGCTGAGACAATGGGTGAGGAGTGCATATTTTCCTGGATCAAGTGGAAAGGAAGAGTGAGTCATTCACTTATTTATGCAACAAATCATTATTACAATTACATTTTATTTTATATTTTATTTGAAATGCTAGCCCTTGTACATGAGTAAGAAATGCAGTCCTTATCCTTGAATCATGAGAGATACAATGCTATAACCCCGGGAAATAACAATTCAGTCCAATAATCTATTGGACAGCTAACATTCAGTATGTTATAAGTACTACTTGGAAGGGACTCTCAACCTACTTGACTCTAATATTGTTCCTATTAAGTGTGAAGAATCTAACTAAAAATATGAAATTAAAAATGCTAATTCATCCCTGAAAAATTAAAATAGGAGAGAAAAATTAAGAATGACATTTCCCTAGTTCACTTTTTAAATACCTTCTGATTGTCTAGGATTTAAGTATCTTAGTGTTCACACAGAAATCACTTTTTATATTCTTCAAGTCTCCAAAATTATTATCCCTCCTCTCTCGTCTATTCTTTTTCATGTGACTTTTCCTCTGACAAAAGCAGCTTCCCCTCCCACATCCCCAATTTGAGATACCATCTGGTAAAATCCTACTCAAACTTAAATAATCAACTCAGTTATGACCTCCTCACAGAACGTTTTTTGCAAGACTACAGAAAGAGTTGGCACACCGTCTCTTCTGTCTTCAATTACTTTTCTGTAGCCCTTCTTTCTTGGAATTTTACTTATTCACTCGTTTCCATTTTAGGTTCTTAGGTCTTCTGATCTTTAAATTCATAACAGAATATTTGACTTCTATTAGATGGTCTATAAATTTTTCTAAAGTGAATAAAGGCATAATGAATATATCAATTCCTGAAACAATTATAAACTAACACAAATGATCATGTTGACTACAGCTAATCCTAGATAACTTAGAACATAAAGAAACTACCATGCAAGTGTTGACACATGAACATTGCTTTAAATAAATCCTACAATGAATGCCACTTATATGAATGTGCTTGTGTGTTACCAGTAAAGAAATTAAAAATCTTCAAAAATAGGGATAATATGTTTAGGAGACAAAGACAACATAATTAAAAAACATGACAATGAGACTCTGGATTTACTGAGGGAATGAATATATTTTGGTCATCTTCTATCCCTTGAGAAAAGAGTCAAAGAAAAATGATTGTCAACGATGGTAGTATTGACTTTCCCATCTCTCAATACTTCCAAGACAAAATATTCCCTTTTCATCATCTATTAAAATATAATGTTAGGTTTTTATTTTATATTCTCTATATATCATAAGGACAATAAGAAGCTGTATAGAAAAGTGCAGAATACTTTTATGGGAATAATACATTTACTAATCAGCATGTCATAGATATTCAATTACATACTATTAATGAGACTATGCATGACTTTGTTAGTTCAATATGGAAAATATGTCACCATCTTCTCCTACTTCACAGTTCACAGTATCCAAAATGAGTATTATTAAAGAAAATCTCATAAAATGTTAATGTGTGAAAATTAGAACATAAACTCCCCTAAGCAATATCCCTAGAAAATTTAAACCTCGAATGTAAGCTTGTGTGTGTGTGTGTCTGTGTGCGCACGCACTTGGGGCAATTCCAAGTTCCTCCAGAAATGTATGGCTGTATATGTAAATATATTGTGTATATTATTATCAATGGCAAATTCTTGCATAAAAAAAATCAAAGTTAAAATAGCATTTCCTTAAATATTTCCAGATATATTGATGGATACTTAAACAATTGCTATACCAAATCAAGCCTAATGGTGGCAGATAGCCCGCTAGACTCTTCTTTAAGCACTTCTGGTAGTTACCAAGCCGAAGAGGAAGATGTTTCCTTCAATTACCGGGCAAACATAATCTTATACTCTCCTAGAGAATTCTTGAAAACTGCTGCCTTGAGCTGATGTTTTAAGGAGCATCTTAAAAACCAACTGTAAAAATAGGAATGCAAAATATTATATTTATTACTTTGTGTATTATAATTTTATGTATGTGAAAATTTAAACTTGGAAGCTAACTATACCATATGAACGCCTCCATTTCAATGAAACAAAATAGAAACTTTAAAAATCTTTACTGAACAAGCTATTCTATATTTATTTGATATCCAGAATTTCCTATGAGATTTTCTACCAGTATCTGTTATGTTCTGTATTAAGACTGAATGAGATCTTCAGGGAATTTCAATACTTACCTTGTTTTGATTACCCATGGAAAAAAATGTATGACAAGATGGTGTGTGTGTGTGTGTGACAGAGAGAGAGAGAGAGAGAGAGAGAGAGAGAGAGAGAGAGAGAGAATTTGAGTGCAATACAGAAATTCTGTTCAAGAATCCGTTTATAAGAGACAAACATTTCTTTGTGGAGAAAAGTATTCAAATTAAATGTGTCTACATAGAAGCCTTCAGAATGAAGACCCAAGATACAAAGGAAATTGTGCTTTTTTAGTCTTAAGTCTAGCAAAATATGGACAGCCATACTGAAAAATGATTGGACAAAAAGAGTATGACCTAATGCTAATAGACCAAGGGAGGGAAGCCAGCAGCTCCTGTGGACTCCCCGTGGCCTCCCTGAGCAGACGTTCCTTCCTTCGGGGCACAGGGCAGGATCCTCTCTGGAATAGAGTCTTATTACCTACAGTCCAGCAAGGTAGGTTAGATGATATCTTTGTGGCCAATTTTTACATAGAAAGATAAAAAGAAAATGAGAGTAATATTTTTAGGTTTTATAACTGGCTTTGGGGAAAAGAGGCTCTGGTATCTATGACCCACCTTGGGGAAGAGGGATTCGCTTTCCGTGGGCAGCCTCATTGCAGAACAGACTGAGAAAGGAAGGCAGGTGAGAGAGGAGAAAACTCTGCTTCCCAGGCTGCATCTGGGGTCTTCATTTTGGGACATCATTTTCTGAGCCTCAAACATATGAAATAAATATAAAATATAAACATTTAAAGTTATCTTTGAAAACTAAAATCCTACTTTTTTTTTTTTTTCTTGCCTGGGCTGGGTTTGAACTCACCACTTCTGGCCTATGAGGCCAGCGCCTTACTCCGTTGAGCCACAGGCGCTACCGTAAACTCCTACTTGTTATTAAATGTTTTCCGTTTAGTGTGTCAAACTGGCTCACCATGTAATTTCAAGGAAATTAAAGAGGGAAAGTAGAATTGAGGCTGAGAATAAGAGGAAAGGAAGAGGAAAAGAAGAAATGAAAGAAGAGGAGGAATAAAAAGGGACAAAGGAAAAACAAGGATATCCTTTCCATCTAAAAGTCACTTTAGCAACAGGAAAAATGAATCTTATCCAAAGTTTCTATGTCTGTGAACTTATGCTGCCCCAATCCATGAGCAGCTCGGTTGAGCAATGTCCTGTACCTTCACATGAAGTAGCCAGTCGAGGGGAAGCGCCTTCCATCGGAGAGGATGGAGTGTGATCCCCACGCAGAAACATCACAGCCGCTGGGCTCTGAAGGGCCTCAGGAAGACCAGGGTGAAACAGAATTCTAGGAGATCAATCTGTTTGGGGGGAGGGGGATGCCAAGGGTCTGTATGTTTTGAGAACAGGTGTTTCTTGCTGGTTTTTTCCTTTTCTGTAACCCAGGAAGCACTCTGGCCGTTTCCACTAAAATAATCAATTCCACAGCACTTTTAAGAACTGTTTTTATCGTTGCCGACAGTAGTGTTTTAAATCCTGAGCACTTAAAAGGAACCAACGTTGAGAGTAAAATATGATTTCAAGTATTTTACATTTTCCAATCCTCAAAAAAACTAGCATGCAATTAAATTTCTTTCTTTCTTTCTTCTTTTTTTTTTTTTTTCCAGAAGGGTGGAACATTTTTAAGGTACTTTGGTACTGTTACATGGAGAGTGGTGTGAAAAAAAATGGCGAAGAAAATTTCTGACTCCATCCCAGTCACATACCGGTGGTTGGGAGGGGCAGGAGAATGTCTCTTGTGCTTTGTGCCAGCGGAGATAGCTCAAGGGAATTGTCTGGACAGAGGTGGCTAGATCAGTGTAGTTGAAGATGGGATTAATCTGGGTGGAGGGCATGAGATTGATTTAGTCCCAGATCAGATCATGGGGTTAATCAGAATCTTTAAAAACTCTGTGCTTCTTCTCAGCAACAGGAATTTGAATTTTGAGATGGCAGTCTGCCTTTTTCCTTCTCTGTCTACCAAGCCATAAAATTCTCCCTTCTTCTCAAACCATCCTCCCTTACCCCTCTGATGAGCCCTTGGGGACAGAGACAAACATTTTTGACTTATTACACATTTTCAAGTTCTATGAAGTATCCAAACTTACCAGATCCCTCATAATTATAAAGCTTCATAACTTGATAGTAGGGGACAGATGGCTGTAACTTTTCTATCTCCCCTCACTTGTGTTTGTGTGTTTTTGTGTGTGCATGTGCTAAAGTGGGACTGGGTTTCATAGTTAAAAAGAAAGAACACAATTCGCTGGGTAATTCAGGTAAATTGTCATTATCATTGAATTTGAAAATGGAAGAAGGGAGACTAAATTAACAAGCACTTACTCTTTCTGTAAAATAAAATTATATCAGGTAATTATTATTTAAAAAATATTGTTGGTCCACTCTTATTTAGCTGTGTATGTGTGTTGTTTATTATGTCTTATACGTTATTTTGATGCAGCCAGTTTTTTTTTTTTCTTTTCATGATATTAACCTATAATTTAGGAGTGTTTGGATATCCATCTGAGAGGAAAAAAAGCATGTGTAGTACAAGGATAATATATGTATTTATTTATAATCGTCATCAACAACAACAAAATATTTTTCAGGGAAATATGGTTTCCACAGGGCATTAACCTTGTTCAAGGTGTTATGTGCGTGATAAATTTTGTCCCTTTGCTGAACTGAACAGCTAGTGAAATACCATTTTCATGATTCTCAATTTTTCAAATTTATGCAGGTGCTGTACGCATGAGAATATCTACATTTAGTATGCGAACTGGAATTGCAAAAGGACGATGGTTGCTCTCCTGCTAACTTTAAATAAGTCATGTCACAAATTGTATGTAAGATTTATAAAATATTAACATCTGGAGACATTGAAACAAATCAGTAATACCCTTAAGTGGGGAAAAAGATCTTCCAAATTTATATCCAAAGTAAATAAAACAAATATTCAAAAGTTTTGCTTCTAAAACTAGGCTTAGGAAATATTTTCTCAAAGTTTGTAAGAGTACTGGGAAAGTGACTTTAAAAAAGTGAAAGGCAAGTTTACCCCAATAAATCATCCATCTTTTTCTTCCTTGCTCTGATAGATTGGTAAATCTTTAAACAAAATAATACCTCCTAAATTCAAAATGGAAAGGGTATAGATAATACACATTATGAAGTTTTTCCCAGGCTTATTTTCTTTCTTTCTCTTTGTATAAGTATTAAAGCATATTTTTGAACACAATAATTACTGGTATTTGTACAACAAGTAATTGCATTTATGTTATAATAGTGTAGCTATCTATTTGATGGAGGTGGAGATTACAGTTTAAGAAAATAAGGTTAAGGAATAAATCACACGGTGGCAAATAGTTGTCCTTGTTTTTGTTTATTGATAGGTTTTCAAAAATGAAAAGGTTAAGTTGTCAAGCAAAGGTGGAGATCTATAGACAACCTAATTTGGTATCTAGACTCATTCTGCTTTCTTTGCTACTTAGACAAAGGTGGAAACAGTAGAGATATAGATTCCTTTTTTTTTTTTTAAGACAGTGACATTCATTTTATGTTATTTACCCAACACTTTTTGTTCTTCACAGCTCTTTGCTTTTATTCTTGAGAATATAATCCCTCCCCTCCTCTCTCCTTCCTTCCCTTCCCTTCCCTTCCCTTCTCTTATCTCATTTGAGTACATTTTGTCAGCCCAGAAGGCTCTGACCTCTCTCTACAAATGCCAAGGACTCTTGGGAGAATATAAACACCTATTCTTGGCTAGGTCTTTTCTTTCCACGTAATATGTGGCCTGAGGCTGAGCATAATTCTGAAATCACAATTAGATTTTCCATCCAGAAACTTTTCATTTTGAACGTTGTGATACCGGGATGGAAAACTTGAAGTCCTCTTACTTCAGGGGTGGCATCCTTGCTGCATGACTGAGCGGCTCTTGCAGCCTCACCTGTTGGTTGTCCTGTTTTCATGGTTACTGCTACATCCATGTCTCATTCTCATTTGATATTGTCTTGTATTAGTGGTTTGTTGATTCAAAGAAAATTACCTCAAATAAAGAAGGAAAACTTAAAAAGATAATGCAGATTATTACCACCTCAATGTGACAAATATTTATTGCTTCTTTCGAGTCTCTGGGTCAGATATCCAGGAGTGGATGTGCTGGGCATCCTCTGGCTCAAGGTGACAAATACAATTGTAGTTATGCTGCTGGTAACGCTTTGGCTGTTGTCAGGTTTATTGGGGGCAGGTGCGCTCACTCATGTGGCTGTCAGCAGGCCTCTGAATATGGGTTTCTGGGCTTAATGTGGGAGCCCCTCATTAGGCCTTCCTCACACCATGGCATCTGCTTTTTACCCACCAGAAATCCAAGAAGGAAAGAGAGAGGGCACCGAGAATTGAAGCTACTGGGTCCTCACAACCCAATCTCTGATCTTCTAATCACATCACTTCTGCTCTTTCCTACTCATCAGAAGTGAGCCAACATTCAGTCCACACTCAGCTGGAGGGGATTATACAAGGCTGTGACTCTCAGGGAAGAGAGCTCAGTGAAGGGCATCCTGAAGGCTACCTGTGCACCTAGCAATGCATTTCCTTTCTACTTAGGGTAACCGGGATCGTCTTTTATTACTGGTAACCATTCAATCCTGTGAGCAGTACCCTGTGTACCTGTATCTTTTTGTACCTCTATGATCCACCCAGGCATTAAACATCCACATTTTGGATTAATATTTACTACCTCACTCTTCCTACAGCCTATTTCAATTATATTCCTATATTCCGATCCATGCCATTCCTTTACTTTCTTTTTGTTTTTGAGGCAGATTCTCAGTTTGTCACCCTGAGTAGAGTGCTAGGGCATCATAGCTCACAGCAACTGCAAACTCTTGGGCTCAAATGATTCTCTTGCCTCAGCCTCCTGAGTAGCTGGGAGTTCAGGTGCCCACCACAACACCTGGCTACTTTTAGAGACGGAGTCTGACTCACTCTGGCTCTGCTCAGGCTGGTCTGGAACCTGTGAGCTCAGGCAATCCACCTGCCTCGGCCTCTCAGCATGCTGGAATTACAGGCTGAGCCCCTGCACCCTGCCTCCTTCCCTTTCTAGATCCACTTTACTTGAGAGGAACTCCACAGCTGCACTTTTCTCTCTTATCGTTTTTAGAATTTATTTTATGTTCCTGCTTTTGATTTCCAAATTACACTGCACTAATTTTTTTTTGTTTGTTGTTCTTGAGGTTTTCTCAGTCTAGAACACCTTTTACCCCCATCTGTCCAATTCCCCCCCCCAAAATCTTTGTTAGACATAGTCACATTATCTAGAAAACTACTCAAGTCTGGGTAACGTGTTTTCACTGTGAACCCACATGTCGTGTGAATTGCTGTTACTGCACTTTTCACGTTATTATAACGTCCTGATGTGTTTCTCTCTTCCCTGTCAAACAGTGGGACTGTGAATTGACACTCTTGTTTCGTATTCATTTTGGAATCTTACTGTCTTTCACATACGCCTTTCTTGTTATAATTCTTATTGTAAATCTCAAAAGATTATACATAAACTATAAACTAATTCTGTACAGGGTAGATAGTTTAATAAAGATTATTATATGTGGTTATAACTAAAATTAAATAGCCTGAGAATCTGTGTGGATAGGAAGTCATTGGGATTATCACCATGTTAAGTTTAGGGACACACCGAATTGGGAATTTAGATATTTGGAGTCTACTATGAAAAACCTGGAGAATGGAAGCAATTAGAGATATATTTTATCATAATTGCAAACCTTTTTCTATGATATATTCAGCTTATTATAAAGAGTGGTTTCATATCTATTACCATAAGACTAAATTTAGAACTAATAAAAATCTAAAGTTTAGGAAAAGCTCACAGAGTACAACGAAGCTTTCCAGTTTTTGAAGATTGAAGGCTATATATTAACTTTAAATATGCAAAGTGATCATCAAATCTCAAATTTTAGAGATGATTGTTATCTACATACCACAGATACAAAAAGGGATAGAAGATTTAGTTATATTAAAAGAAAACTGAGCAAAGTAGTGCATATGCCTGGAGACTTAGCCGTCCCTGAAGGCGGGGGTGGGAGGATTGTTGAGCCCTGGAGTTTGTTTACGGCCTGCGCAGCATAGCTGACCCCATCTGTGTGTGTGTGTGTCTCATGTGTTTATATATGTGTGTATACACACACATGTGATACGTGCATAATCACTAGGATTATGATATTTGTAAAGTACGACTTCGGGTGATACAATGACCATGATTTCCTGTTTTTCTTTCATTTAACACACTTACCTTACAGGGACTGTCCACATTTGTTCTTTTCTGTCAAGAAATGATTTTAGTCTATGCTAAAATAGAAGACAATCAGAAATCATGCTTTAATTACATAATCATAGAAGGCTACCATTTATTTATTTATTTATTCATCTATTTATTTATTTTTAGAGACAGGGTCTTGCTCTGGCACCCAGAATGGAGTGCAGTGATATAATTACAACTCACTGCAGCCATGAACTCCTGGGCTCAGGTGATCCTCTGGCCTCATCCCATCAGTTAGCTGGAATTATGATAAGCATGTGCCACTATGCCTGGATAATTTTTACATTTTTTTATAGAGATAGCTTCTCGCTATGCTGCCCACATTGGTCTTGAACTCCTGGGCTCCTCCTGCCTTAGCCTCCCAAAGTGCTGGGATTTAGAACTAAGCTACTGTTCCCAGCCAAGGCTAGCTTTCAGTCCAGACTTTTTTTTTTTTTGTAGAGACAGAATCTCACTTTATCGCCCTTGGTAGAGTGCCATGGCATCACACAGTTCACAGCAACCTCCAACTCCTGGGCCTAGGCGATTATCTTGCCTCAGCCTCCTGAGTAGCTGGGACCACAGGCACCCACCACAACGCCCGGCTATTTTTTGTTTTGCAGTTCAGCCGAGGCTGGGTTTGAACCCGCCACCTCGGTATATGGGGCCGGCGCCCTACTAAATGAGCCACAGACGCCGCCCTCTGTCCGGACTTTTTAATGATTGGTTTTTATGTTTTATAGTCTGTGAGTAAAATTATCACTTTGCAGAGGGAAAAAGATTCATATTAAGTTCTAAAAATAAAATTTATCTAGTCAGAGTAGATGATTTTTATTAGTATATATATTCAGATTTATTCATCTTTTGTGAAATATTATCTGTAAATTAAAATTCCTTATCTTTTACTTAACACTTCATTTTAAATTGTAAAATGTGAAATGAGCACTGATGATTGTCTTTCCAATAGATTTTTTTTAGCATCCTTTGTACACATAGCATAAAAGCATACTTTAAAGGAAAAGTAATGCTTAAAATATTTATGCTCATGTAATCTTTACCTCAATAGAAACATAAACAACTTTTTAAAAGTTTAAAAATGGCAATAAATTTTTCTCATTGGAGAATGTATGTCATTTTTTTAAAAAAAGAAATTATTTATGCTTAGTTTATATTTAAGGAGATTTCAAAATTTGAGTCTTATTGTGGAGACTCCATTTCATGCTTATACAAAAGTGTACAATTTATTCAAATGTGCTTTCTTGGTTTGACAATGTCAATGGTATAAATTTGTACTCCCCAGCCCCTACTTATTGTCATTACTTGAAACATTGGCTATTTTTGCTGCAGAATATAACATAAAAAATGGGTAACATTTTATTCTTAGAGTTTCCTATTTTTTCCTTTGGAAACTGATAATGTTATTCAACCATGCTTCCAGATTTTTATACTATTTGGCATATTCTTTTCAGAGCTATAAAAATTTGCTCTTTGCATAATGAAACTTCCTTTAATAGCCACTTAAAAACCCACAGAGATCATATTCTTTAGATAGGTGAGTAACTCCGAGTAATTTATAGCTTCAGAAAACTTATGTGTGTTAACTGATTTCCACATATTCAGCCTAATAGTCTGCTGTTGCTCAGCCATCTTTAGTATCTTCCTGGTTTGATATTTGTTTCCATTGTCTAGCTGTTAGGTGTTTCCCTATGGAGCTGTAAATTAAGCTGTCTTTAAGACCTTTATTCCACTTAACATAATACTAACATTTAAAGTATATACAAATCATGTTTAGAATACTTTCTGCTTAAAGTAATACTTTGTTGAAAGCTATGCAAAATATATTTTTACCCTTTATGCTTGTGAATTTCTTTAGATCCACTGGATAAAGGACCCAATTTATTAGAAATGCTTAAAGAAACTATTATAAGACAGAGTTTTCTGAAAATTTCTCTCATATATACATCAGAGTATTCTGTAATAAAGCAAATTTCTTTATCATACTTGAAATGTTAAATACGATATGTAAGATATTTCCTTATAGGTTTCCTGATAACCTTTCCTTTTCACTCTTCCTTTCTTCTTTGTGAACTCCACACTCCACAATTCTGAGCATTCAAGGTTGTTCAACACGCCGTATTCCTTTGTGTTTCCTTGTATCTTACTATACTTATCCCTGTAACTAGAATGCCCTGTTGTCAGTCTGCCACCCCCCCGATGATGAAATTTTTAATACTTAGGAGATGTAATCTTGAGTGGTGCTTTGCCAGTTGTCCAGTATTTTGCAACTAGGATTAAAGGATAATGAAAAAGACACTAAATACTCAATACTCCAAATTAGTAACCAAGGAAGCATTATAGAAATTAGTCACAAATATTTCTGAGAATTGAATAACAGTTGGTCATATTAGCTCTGTTATCCCACAGTCGTCACCCCAGTTTCCCACTCATCGCTCTCCAACTATATAGATGGCAGAGGAGAAAAAGTGAAGAGTCATGTTGCCTGGGGGTTTCTGAGATCTTTTCTCTTCTCTTCTCTTCTCTCTTTTTTTATTGTTTGGGATCCATTGAGGATACCAAGAATTAGGTTGCACTGATTGCATTTGTTAGGTAAAGTCCCTCCTATAATTGTGTCCCTTCCCCAAGAGGTGTGCCATTCACCGTGGCCCCCCATCCCCTCCCTCTCTCCTCCCCTAGCTCCACTCCCTCATTCTTCTCCTCCTCCACTTTGTATTAGCTCATCTACTGCCTTCGTATTAGAATGGAGTACATTGGATTCTTGCTTCTACATACACACTTTACCAAGAAGAATGTGTTCTACCTCCCTCCAGGTTAATACAAAAGATGTAAAGTCTCCATCTTTTTTAATGGCTTACATAGTATTCCATGGTATACATATACCACCGCTTGTTAATCCATTCCTGGGTGGGTGGGCATTTAGGTTGTTTCCACAATTTGGCGATTGTAAACTGAGCTGTGATAACAGTCTAATGCAAATGTCCTTATGATAAAATGATATTTTTTTCTTCTGGGTAAATGCCCACTAATGGGATTGCAAGATCAAATGGGAGGTCTAATTTGAGTTCTTTGAGGAGTCTTCATACTTCCTTCCAAAAACATTGTACTACTTTGGAGTCCCACCAGCAGTGTAAAAGTGTTCCCTTCTTGCAAGAGGGCAATCTCTTGATATTAAAGTATCCACAAACAGGGAAAACTGGAATCTTGATTTCTGGCAGAATTTTTACTAAATTGTGCAATTAGCAGTATGACCAGGCTGCAAACAGTGTGAACAGAGTCTTCATAGGAGAGATTCATCGTGTCACCTATGGACAAACATGACCACAGAGCCTGATTCCTTCTTCTTGGCCAAAAATATTTCAGCGGAAATACTGGTTCAAGCAGCTCTTGTCACCAGAATAGGAACAGATGATAATAAGCCTGTCACAGAGAAGAGAATATATTCAAAGTTGAAAGCTTCAAAAGTTTTCAAGAAGAAGAAATAGAGTACCTTGGAAGTCCCTATGATCTTTCTTCTTAAAAAACAATCAAGAATATTTCACTGTGGATATATTATTATTTATGACTATGTTCTTCTTTGAAAATATGCAAGAACATTCCATAGTATTATTTTGTGAATGTATAATGCTCATATATCTTTTCTTCAATATATAAAACAGTCTCTAGTTAATACATTCAAATTACATTATTCAAAAATATACTCGAAATATATTCCCACATTCTAATAATGTATTTATTAAATGCATTTATCAACTTTGTATTAAACAGTGTACTAATTGTTTAACATTTGTGTTGGAAATATTATTTGCATATATTCTTTTTTCTCTGGATGCTGGAGTGGGGAACCAGTATAGGGACAAATTCATAGTACTTAAAATGCTGTTATATAAAAAAGGAAAAACTGGACACCAGTAGTTGACAGATGTTATTTCAAAACCCTCCAAGTGCTCTAAAAATCAGTGGTTCCAGGCCAGGCATGGTGGCTCACTCCTGTAATCCTAGGACTCTGGGAGGCCAAGGTACATGGATTTCTTGACCTCACAGGTTTAAGACCAGCCTGAGCAAGAGTGAGACATTGTCTCTACTAAAAATAGAAAAACTGAGGCAAGAGGATTGCTTCAGCCCAAGAGTTGGAGGTTGATGTGAGCTATGATGCCACAGCATCTATCCAGGGAGACAGCTTGAGACTGTGTCTCAAAAAATAATAATAATAGGTTCGGCACCTGTGACTCAACGGGCTAAGGCACCAGCCACGTACACCTGAGCTGCCCGGGCCCGCCAAACAAGAATGATGGCTGCAACCAAAAAATGGCCGGGCGTGTGGCGGGCGCCTGTAGTCCCAGCTACTTGGGAGGCAGAGGCAAGAGATTCACTTGAGCCTAGGAACTGAAGGTTGCTGTGAGCTGTGATGCCACGGAACTCTATCCAGGGTGACAGCTTGAGGCTCTGTCTCAAAAATAATAATAATAATGATAATAATAATAATGATAAAATAAGTAAAAGTTGGTGGTTCCAAACTTAGTGAATAGTCAGCTCCTTTCCCTACCCAGTCCACATTCCCAAGTACAAGCCTGCGTAGTGAGTACTTTGGGGAGGGCAGGAGATAGGATTTGAGTGAGGACCAAGGTTAATATCTTCCTCCAGGCTGAGCAGAATCTTTAGAACATGAAAGTGAACAGAGAATTGGTATTACTAAGGAATCTGCCTCCCACCAGAAGAGGGAAATTTAAAATGGTATTTTTGGAAGCAATAAAAGGAGATCAATCAAACCATTTTGTTTGTGCACATGACCTCCTTCAGATTAATAACCATTTAGATCCAACATCACAGTCTCGGGAGAAGGGACATGAGGGCAAATTGATCTCTTCTAGTCCAAAGACTATGAATTTCAGAAAGCGACAGAACTCAACATTTGTCCATTTCTCAGCTTTGGGATTTATGTATGCTATTTTCTCTCAAAATTTAATTTATTCATGAAAATTAGACCATTAATATCATCCTCACAAATGGACATTTGGCACATAGTTGGGGTCCTAAATCTACTTCTTTTTCTTTTTTTGTTTTTCTTAGAACAAACTTTCCTGACATAATTTCTTCCTGGAAATTAGGATTTTTTTCCCTCTATATTAACCCATATTATTCTTTGTTTATTATCTCAACCAGTTTCATTGTAAGGCTATATTGCAATAATTAGCATTCACAATTTTTCTATTACTGTGTCATCTCTTTGACTATAGGCACATAATTATCTTGGGATTTTTAATTCCTAGTGCAATTCCTAGCAGTTTCAATCTTCAGACAATATTATCTGCTTGCTATGTTCTAGGTATTTGTGATAGAGACATAAAAAGGGAAAGTGTATTTTACAGAGCAAAATATGGTGAAGACGACAGGCAGCTAAATGGGAAATTTCACTACAATAGATGTATGCCCACAGAGAATGGGAGGTCAGAAGAGAGACTTGCTCAGAGAAGTGGCAGTGATCCAACTCATACCAGCACACAGAATTCTTACTCTCTCGTCTTTTTTGCAGAACTAGTGCACTCTGAAACTTGAATATAGACAGGTATTAGACAGTTGAAAGATGAAAAATAATTCTAGGTCAGGGATTGTCAGACTTTTTCTTATATAATGAAATAGATACTAAATATTTAGGTTTTTGAAGCCTAATGGTAGCCTTTTGCTTTTTAAAGCCAGATGGGAGCATCTATTCAATGCTATTGTTGTAGTGTAAAAGTAGACAACAACAATATATAAAGGCAAGGACATTAGCATAGAGGGGTAGATAAATGTGGTTTGTAGAGAAATTTAGAAATAGTTATTAATGACATGTAAAGTGTAAATATAAGTGTGATGAGAATTAAGATAACTTATGCCATATAATACTGGGGAAGGAAATATAATAGATTATAAATTCAAGTGCAAAAATATTTCTTCAACAAAGTCTTTATGTTTATAAACAACCGTCAATATGTTAACATAACCATGAGCCATTTAAATCAGAGGTATAGCATGGCAGTATTTTCTCTTTACACATATCATCTTTAAAACTTGATGGACATTCATTTAAAGGGATCAAATGGAGTGAGAAAAGTGAGTTTGCCCAACTGAAAGGGGATGGGAGATTGTCATAGGACACAGATGGTGAGGGCAGGCAAAAAATGTTAAAATTTTCTAGAAAAGTCTTGCTAATATATCTTTGATATTAATAACTACCAAGAGAGGTTGAAATATAGCTGTATGATATCAATATTTTAACATGAGCTCATTTTTAAATACTCAAGAGGTAGAGAATTAAAGAGTAAAGTGAGTATATGTGTGTGCAGATATGTAACTTCATTGTTAAAAATGTTAATTTTTTCCCAGAACATTTACATAAATAGGAATGAGTTGATGACAATACAATTAATGTTGTTCAGTAGGAAAAAATGTGACTGATCATTTTATGGTAGAACTGAATGCTTATTTTTTCTGTGAACTTTTTCTCCTTTAGGTAAGAATTAAGATTGGTGACAGGTTGATCCATATACCATTTGTCCTTTTTTCTGAAGAAATTACAGACTTTGTTTGTGGCAATGTCAATGCTATCAGTTGTTTCCCTGGCAAAAATAATGCTGCATCACAACTAAATTATGATATTCTTTTTTCTTCTGGTCGACAGAAAGAGAAGGAAAAAGCACGGAAGAATGACTTTATATGACCATGTGGTGAATTGTAAATTTTCAAGAGCAAAAATTTAACAATAACGTTAATACATCTTACAGTTTTTTACATATCTATTTTAACATACACTTCTAAGTCCATGCCACTGACACATTTGGTTTCTTCCTTCCTAGGAAGCAGCAACAGCAGAAGCACAGAGATCTTGGATGCTAAGTGTGACAAGAGTGATGGGTTGGTGGTCCTTCAAAGGATTTATATCCATCACTGAGGGAAGAGTAAGAAGGAAATGCCATTTACAAGATCTAAAGAACAAAGTCCCTATTAAGAATGGAGACTTGAACATCATTTAACAGTGTCCCCTACCCAGCTTCATATGTCACTCAAAACTTATTTAAACTTCAAGTACAAAGAAAGATAGGGCAAGATTAAAGGTCTAGAAAGCTTACATTTCCTTTCCTCGTTTCAGAAAGGAAATGTAAGCTTGTTAGATCTTTAATCTTAGCCTATCTCATTTTAATTATCTTTTTTTCTAGATTTCAAGAACATGAAGCAAGAGGCGGAGAATTGCTTCCTGGGGTTTCCTGGAGGTGGTGCCCCGTCAGCTGATTCCTGCCTCTGGACGTGTTCTCTATCCAACCCTAGCTGCCCCAGTGTCCAGTGAGAGCCGAGCGTCTAACCCTGTACATTCCACTTGCTGGCGACTCAAGGGGTGCCAATCTTAATAACACTCCCAGGGGCTGGAAGATAGCTAAAATTATGATTCATCTTGAGATTTTTTTCTAGTTATTGTTCTGAGAATATACGTATCATGCAAGTCTTTACATCTTACTTATTTTGGGGGGTATCATGCTTGTATTTTACAAAGTTTCTTGAAAAGAAGATCTAGATAGGTAATACCTAAAAAGTTATGGGATGGTATCAGACACCAGTTAGGGTAAACTTTTCATCTTTCTTGACAGCAGAAAGAAAAGTGGGATAATTTCTTCACCCTGCATTGACGTTATTTTGATTTTTTCAAGATCTAGATAATAGGGCATTTGTTGCTTCCTCTTTTCCTTTAATATATTTATCTCAACAACAAAACAAACAAACAAAAAAACAAGTTGTGGTCCACAGAGGCAAGATTGAGATTTAAATCTTCAATTTGTTTCTAATCATATTGTATTAACTTATAATCATATTATATGTCCTTACCAACACTGCAGCTTTGTTCCCCCAGATTTCAAAGTGATAAGTAACTGTACACAATTTAAAAAGCCCCTTTTATCTATTGAATATCATGTTAATGAAAAGAGTCTGGTAGGCCTCGGTGTCTGTTGCTCAGCAGCTAGGACTCCAGCCACATAACACCGGAGCTGGTGGACTCAGATCCAATCTGGGCCCGCCAAACACCAATGAGAACTACAACCAAAAAATGGCTGGACATTGTGGAGAGTGCCTGTAGTCCCAGCTACTTGAGAAGGCTGAGGCAAGAGAATCTCTTAAGCCCAAGAGTTTGAAGTTGCTGTGAGCTGTGAAGTCATGGAACTCTACCAAGGGCGACATAGTGAGACGCTGTCTCAAAAATAAATAAATAAAATAAAATAAAATAAGATAAGATAAGATAAAAATAAAAGATTCAGGCAGTTATCCTTATATAGATTTAAAAATTTAGATCTGGGAGGATGTGTTTTGTTATAAGAGAAGTAAAGAAAGCTCGTGACACAGAATTAAGTATATGATTTAAATTAATCAGAGGACAGGATTCATATTCTTACTCTGCCACACATAAACTGTAAACTTGAGTAAGATATTTTTTCTCTCTTTAGTCTGTAACATATTTATAAAACCAGCTACCTACCATGAGTGTAATGCACGTTAAACTAATTATTAAATATAAATTATGCAGATAAAAATATAGCCTATGGTAAATCATTATTGTAAATTACTCATTTTCAACTATTAAAATTCCATTCTTATTAAAATAAATTTAACAACAATCGATTTCTACATTTCCCACATTATTTTCCAGGACATACTATTTCAATATAATTTTTAAAAGTGGCTAATGTTTGCACAGATACTAAATTTCAGATTTAATGCTCTAAGATAGAAAACATTCTCAGAGAGAGTTAACCTACTTTGTTTTCATGTAAATATTTATGGAAAGATTGATGCTGCTATTCAAAATAAAACGAGGAGTTTACATAATTTCTTGGTTAATATCGTCTCAAATTTTTACACTGAAAGTGAAGTTTCATAATGCTTCATAGAATTTGTTCTTTCTGAAGTTTCCCTAAATTTATCATGATCATAATGTTAAAATGCATATTTATACTAACATAATATATTTAAATATCTTGATAAGTATGTAAGGACATATATTTCAAAATTATTGAATCATTTTTATTGTGTTTACAGAAAGTTGTCTGTACTGATTACAAATGAAGACAAATGCCTGACATTTCTGCCTCACAAATGGACATTAACAGAGAAACAATCTCTCTGTTTGTTATTGGCAAGCTTACTTATGTTTTACTCAAATAGAAATCTTTAAGGAAGTCACATTGAAATCATGTGAAATACTCTTTTTTTTTTTTTTTTTTTTTTTTTGTAGTTTTTGGCCGGGGCTGTGTTTGAACCCACCACCTCCGTCATATGGGGGTGGCGGCCTACTCCTTTGAGCCACAGGAGCCGCCTGAAATACTCATTAAAAATAGACTACTGAGTTTATCCAACATTCTCTTCCAGAATTATTTTTCTTATACATTTTTTTAAATTTCAGATTAATATGAGGGTACAAATGTGTAGGTTATATTGTTTTTATTTCCAAGGTAAAGTTCAAGTTGTAGTTGATCCCTCCATCCAGGGGACATGCTGAACACCCTAACATAGTACACAGTAGGCAAAATCTACCCATCACCTTCTCTTCTCTTCTCTCCCTCTCATTAGACTATAGTTGTGTATTTCTTTCATGTGAGTGTGCAGTTGTTTATATGTTGGTTTCATATACTTTTCTTATGGTTGAAGAGTACTCCTTGGTCATATATGTTAATCCATTCATGTGTTATTGGGCACTTTGGTTGATTTCAAACCTTGGCAATTGTGAATTGAGCTGCAATAAGCATTCTTGCTCAAATGTCCTTGAGTAAAATGACTTTTTGTTGTTGTTGTTGTGGGTAGATACCTAGTAATAGGTTTGCAGGATCAAAGGGAAGGTCAACTTTTAGTTCTTTGAGAATTCTTCATACTTCTTTCCATAAAGGTGATGTTAGTTTGCAATTCCACAAGCTACGTAAAAGTGTTCCCTTCCCTCCACCTCCATGCCAGCATCTGTTGATTTGGGATTTGTAATGTGGGCTAATCTCACTGTTTTTATTTGCTTATCTCTGATAATTAGGGATGATAAGCATGTTTTCATGCATTTGTTGGACATTCATCTGTCATCTTCAGAGAAGTTTCTGTGCAAGTCTCTCACATATAAATGAGATTGTTTTCTCTTATTGATTAATTTGACTTCTCTATAGATTCTAGTTATCAGTCATTTGTCAGATTCATAGCAAGAACATATATATGTTTATTAGAAGAGCATGTTTAAATTCAAGCTACCTGTATGTACATACTATTTATGTGAATATATTCTATAATATATAAAATCAAGTATAAATATGCCTATATGTGTATAAATATGTGTGTTTAATTGGTAAATATCTTAATTATGCTTTAGTATTCAGAAATAATATGACGGAAAAATACTGAAAATTTTTACTTGTAAGAACAAGAAATAATATCAAATTGCTCAAATTAAGATGGGAGCACTTGTTTGTTTTGTTTTAACTCTGAAGTACTTGTGGTGGTGGTGTTCTTGCTACATTTGAAATTCCTTAGATAGGATGACATCAGTGTTGTTTACTAGATTCTGCCTTGTTTGTGTTGGTTTGTTGCTTTGGCCCCTTGGAGTGTGACTAGATAAGTCTCCTGATGTACAAGCCAACCTAAATAGAACTCCCAAAGGATCCTGCCTAATAAAGACACAATCGAAGCCATCATTTTATGCAAATTAAGCTACCATGTATGTGCCTGTTTGTAGGACCGCAGGGCATAACTCTGGTATTAGCTTATTTTTCAGTCTCTTTCACCTTCGAAAAAGCTCTCATCTATCTACCTTTATCAGAAGATGGACCAAACAACACTACTCTCAGTGACTTTATGTTGTTATTATTACTTGGGTACCATGAAGGCTTGGGAATCTACATATTGATAAGTTGATGATAGTGTGAACTTTCCTGTATCTCATTAAACAGGTCCCTTGCTAAAATATTATTCATCTTATTAGAAAGAGCTGATGAGAGGGCTTGACACGGCTTCTTTATCTTTTTAGAGATTAAAGAAACCTGGTGTAATAAGGACTTACACCTGTCTAAGTCTCCTGTTGTAACAGAGTACAATTTAGCAATGCTTCTGAGGAAGGAATTATATAGACACCTAAAGAGTAAGGCTAACAGATTTATAATAGAATAACAACTACAGTATTTTTGATCCCTCTCCTATAAAAATCATGAAGAATATTGCTAAATCACTAAAACACCTTTGCAATCACCTAAGTTCACAGAGCTTTATACCAATGTAGCTCAGTTACTAAACTGGAGGAAAATCATCTTTCATGTTGAAAAATTGAATGGTTCTAGTTTTATAGGAGAAGTGCAATTATTAATATTTATGCCAATAACGGATTGGCACTGCACCTATTGATATATATGGAAAGACAATGTGTAAAGACAGGTGTGTACAATTGAAAAATAAACATACAGCAAAAGAGAAACATTGATGGAACAGACGATATACACATATATATCAGATAAAGCAGAAGTATTCATGATTGTAATATTTATTTCTCATTTTTATATCGATTACACTAGACAACTGAAAATGGCAACTGAGAATGCAACGAACAGGCAAACCGTTTCAATAAAAGTACAAAGCTAAGGCTTTGTTCAAAGAGTATTTCTTTCTGCTTTAGTGATCTTCAGTTGCAAAAATTTACACACCTAAGTAATTGTTTTCTTCAAGGAGAAATCATCCTCATTTCTCTTTCTCATCTCGAAAACTGCTGTCAGCCAAGAGGGCAAAGCTGATATTTATTGCTTCCATCACATGAAGCCTGGAACAGACTCCACTACTTCATAAGATTCAAAACTTTGCCTCCCTTGAGGGTGCCTTTGTTTTTATCTTATCTGTCACTCTTCTCCACTGTTGTGCTCTTTTTCATTCTTTTTCTTTTTTTTGCTAATAACAATAAAATTTGCAGATGACTATATTGTTGGATGACCATCTTAGTTATGATAGTTCTCTCAAGAACTACTTGAATATCAAGTCATTGACTTTAAAAAGCAAAATTTTATAGGCCATTTTCAACTTCACTAAAATATTTATCACAGTTCGATTAATTTTCACAAAGTGAACACTCCCAAAAGAAGTATTCAGATGGAGAATGCAAAAATTGGCAGCTTTCCGATAGTTTTTATCATATGCCCTCGAATTGCTACCTGACTGCCTGAAAGGTAATCATTATTATGAATTGTTGTTGTTTTTTCCCCTATCTGTAAGTATGATTCATTTATTTTCCCTTAGTCCTGTCGGCATCCTACTGGTACTGGAATTTCATCTTCAGTAGGTTCTTGGTGTTGGTGATTTCGAAGAATGAATCCATGGACCACAGATCAGTGGTAAGACAAGATTTATTTTACAAAAAGAATGCAAAAAACGCCAAAGCTCCTGGCAGAGAGAAAAAACCTAAGTCGGGGGAAGAAAGCTCTCTCTCTCTGGGCTCTTCATCCAGGAGTATATATAGTCACATGAGGCCAGGCCTTGGTAACAAATGAATGGACATAGTCCTTTCCGCTGGGGCAAGGTGAATGAGTGGATTAATAAATGGATACAGTCCCTTCCACTGGGGCAAGGTGAATACATGCATTAATGAATGGACACAATCCAATCATGGAATTGAGGCCTAGGAAACTTACATGACATTGACCTAGGCATAGGAAACTTGGTTCCCTGTTTCCCCGTAAGTGCAAGGGAAGGGAGACACTAAGGCACTGGTGTCTCCCCAGCAGTTGCCTGGCCCTTCTGGCTGCTGGAGCCTCTGGCAGTGTCCCTTCTTGCCTACCCTCCAGCCCACTGGATCCTCTGCCACCTGCCACCACACCAACACCACCAAGGTGGCGGTAGGTCCGCCCCTCAGCTCCACCAAGGTGCCTGGGGAGCCACCTGTCCTGTATCAATGGAACTAGATTTAGAAAAGTAGTTACGAATTTAAGAATATTTTACTAATGAGATAGAGCAGACCCAACAGCTAAAGAGAGAAAGAAGTTTCATTTATTTTCTGACTGTGAAGTCTAACCCAGAGACTGAAGCATCTACTAACTGGAAAACTGGACAGTTACCCTTATATTGTACAGTGAAAACATTCCGAGGAGGAGTTCGTACTCTTGCCCACAGTTTTATTGCCATTTGAGGGTTGCAATTCTAAGAAATCAATGCAGCAGGGAGTCAGAAAGACTAACAGTGGTGCAGACGTATACAGCATTGCGACCCAGAAGCAATTTCTTCCAAAATAAAGCACTTCCAGCAGGGACGATATGAGTATATTCTTGAAAATAGTGAATTCTCAGCATCATGTCATCCTTTATTCTAGATTATCAGAAAAGCAAGCAATGAACTTATTTGAGTCTGAGTACAGGAAATCTGCATTTTATGAAGACAGTGGCTTATGGGAGTAGGACAGAAACTACATTCTAAAAGTCAGCTTGTCAAGTCTACACACAGGCAAGCTCTGATTTAACTACTATTTGTGTGAAAAATAAGCCCAGAGAAGGGCTATTCTTACATTTTTTAAAATAACGGATTTGAATAAATTTCTTCTTGCTACATGTAAAGATGAAATATCTTGTAAAGTGAAGTGAGGGAGAAATACCATAAAGATGCACTAGAAAAGCTAATAAATACCTGAAAATTATCTACTACAAAAACTCAAAGAAATTTGTAAATTTTTTTTTATAGAAAGTGGATTAGAAAGAAGATAAATTAGTAAGCAGAAAAGAGGCAGCTTGCTTAAGTGTAAGAATCTTTGGTTGAAATAAATAGAAATATAGTTCTACCAAGGTTAAGAATAAAAAATCAGACAGATTTTATGAAAAGATTCAGGGCTTAACAGAGAATTCAAAGGTAACCAGTTTTCAAAAGGGACTCTGTCCAGGAAATGGGAAATTGCGGGGCACCTAGCCCAAGGTCACTGTACTCTTCGTTAGTTATATATCATCACATTTACTTCCCTTTTCTCTCCAAGCAGAATTTGCACATGTGCTAGAAGCTTGGCCTTGCCTTGGTCAACAGTACTCGGAACACTGGAGCAAATATTCCTCACCAGTGCCTCACAAAGGCCTAACCATTGAGTCCTCACTTCTCTTGATAACTGGACGTGGACTTTTTGGATGGCATGTTACCTTCAGGGTGGCAGCTCTCTGCAGCTGAGAAAAACCACAAGGGAGGGACGTGACAGCTGGGTCTCTGCCGCTGGGCAGGCTGCTTTCCTGAAGGGGGACTGGATGCAGCACCCAGACCTAGCGCAGTGTACCCCCTGTACTCTTGGATCCCCTTCTCCACACACTTTCAGTGGTCCACTTCTCTGTGCATTCACAGTGTTCTCTCCTGAAGGGAAGTCTAAAAGCAATGAGTTAGTTCAATGACCTATAGCCCCAGCAGTTGTAGTTATTCTCAGGGCCCAACTGACACTCACAGACTCTTCAATCTCTTTCTCACTTATTCTCATCTACCACTTCTGCTGGCCTCATAGAACACCTAATGTTTAGACTTAGATCACTGTCCCTGAGGGTCTCACCTTCTGTTCATCACGGCTTCTCAGGCCTTGCATTTGTCTTTCTACAGCTGTCATGACTGGGCAAAGAATTACCAAGATCACTGAGTTCTATACGTATTCTTCACTGCTCCATTGGGTAATAGCACTCTTAGCATTTCCTGAAGATCATGAATTACGAGTGCTAAGAATGAGACTCCACTTCTTGATTTCTTGTTCCTAGAACACAAAACTCAAAGTGCCCAGGTGGCAGCTGTAGGTTCTAGCTCAGTGGGATACTTGCTTTTTGTGACACTTCTGGGAACCTGAATGTCTACTCTATAGAACCCAGAGTTGCAGCCAAGGGAAGTAAAATGTTCCCTAGTGGATCATGAGAATGCTGACTCCTGCTTCCAGTTACTGTATGCTTTTGCTGTTCCCTCTCTTGGACCACAGAACCATATAATGGTCTTTGATGCAATCTGTATACTGCCCCCTGGAGGACAGAATCTCATCATCACAGAATATTGCCTCTAGACTGGTAATTCAAGCATATGCCAGCCATTGCTTCATTCTACATCTTACCTATCAGCACATCCTGGGAGGTGGCACTATGTGATCTGAACACTGGTCTCTATGGTCAGGGGCCTACTTGCATACTGAAAAGAGGGTCCTTTGATCCTAAGTGATATAAGGTGGGATCCAGAACAGTGGATTAAACACTGAATACCCTGGAATAGTGAAGCTTATTGGTTTCTTAGAGAAAGAATGGAAAATTCATGTTCAGAAGGTTTTCCTAGTTTTGTGGGAGAAGACTTCTTTCCATCCCAATATGAAAGAGCCTAACAGTTATCTTGCCAGCTAGTGGTGGAGTGGTATCCTAGAGAAACAGTACAAGCTGGAGACTCAGCGTGAGCACGTATTGCTAGCAGGTTGTGCTGCTTGATGTTGGAAGCAGCTAGATCAGTCATGACAGGAAAGGAAATGTGCCTTCTGCTGAGCCTTGCATATTCTCCACCTATACCATCAGTGACCACTTCATTCCTGTGTTGTTAGATCTCAGCTATTCAATGGTAGAGGCTGCTGGGTGTCGACTTACCCAGTCATTTCATTTACTCGGTTATTTAATTAAACATCTGTGATGAAATGTCCTCTAGCATCTGTTAATACATTATAAAAAGATCTTCACACTTTATGCCCACTCCCATGTGTCTATCCTCACGCCTCTACCCCCGAATTCCTTCTCTCTCATTTCTCAATCCTTTGTTCTTTTTTCTAAGCCCAATATATTTATTTATATTTTCTAAGCCCAGTATATTTGTTAGCCATAGGTCGCTTTGGTTCACATAAAGTGCATGATGGGATGCTCTTCTTGAAACTCTCTGCCCATTAGGAACATTTTTTCTCAGCTCCATCTTTCACGATCACCCCAGAAAGAAGCATACTGCAGCTGCCATCTATTTTGGATTTGTAATCACATACTGAGCCAGGCCATCTGTAATCCAAATAAGCATTTTTCTATTTTCTTAAAGTGGTTCCTAAGTCTGAACATAAGTTGAAGGGAAAGCACTGTCATAACAGCGTTGAAAGCTCTGGAGTTCGAGTTTACGTGACTTGAAAGATAAATACTTAAGGTTTTTGCTTTGTAATGGGCAGGTGTAATACAAGCCTTTTCTGTCTTTCCTACAAAAACAAACAAATAAACAAACAAAAAACCTCAGGGTATTTTACATCACTCATACATGGTTTTGTTCTATGAAAGTCTTCTTGAGAATTTCCAAGGAAAAAAATGTTAAAGTTGACACTTTGATCAAGGAAATTTTAATTACCTTCAATGCAGAAAAATAACTATCTTTAAAAATGATAGTTGAGAATATTAATGGAAGGAAGAGAGTAAAGGCAGACATTTAAGGGAGTAGTAGGACTAAATGAAAATATTTCTGATTAGGAAGATTTCAGAAAACTAAAATGAATTATGAAGTTGTTCAAAGGTGTTCATGCCTTAAGCCTCAGAATCTGTGACTCCAAACTAATGTAGCGAAAGGGACTTCATACTTGTGATAAATTAAAGAACTTGAAATTGGGAAATTAGGCTGAATTACACAGGTGGGTCCACTGTAATCATAAAGGTCTACGTAAGAGAGACACAGGAGGAGACAAAAGTCAGACAGAAGGCAATGTAACTACTAAAGCAGAGGAACACAGAATGAAAGTCGAAGACTACGTCTCTGGCTTTAGAGGAGAAAGATGGCTATGAGCCAAAGAATGAAAGCAGGACAGGGCAGGAAAGTGATATTTCCCTGGATCCTCCAGACAACATTGCCTTAGTGACCCATTTAGATTCTGATTTCCACAAAGAAGAAATACTACAAATATGTTCAAATATGTACTGTTCTAAGCCACTAAATTAGTGGTAATTTGTTAGTGCAGCTATAGAAAACAAATATGTGTTATTTTGGAAGGTGAGTTTTGTTAGAAGTTGCTTTCTTTGTGTGGGTTTTTAACAATTGGCTTTTGAGTTCATTGGTTGCTATCAATATTTTTGTCATTAATATACTCTAAATTATCAATCATTATTAATGTAAAAAGTGTGGCGTTTGTTGCTTTTTCCCAAAATAAAGAATAATTTAATGATTAGCCTAAATGAAGAGAAATATATTATTCTTTTTGTTCCTAAACTTTTTCTCATTTTCGTGAGCAAAATTAATTCAGCATGTGCAACTAATGTATTTATATTTCTTTATAAATATAGTTATGTGGAACCATATAATGTGTAACCCTATTAATGCAATACCTATACTAAGAAATTTAAACATTTAAAAGATGAAAAATCAAATTAAAATGGGATGGGAAGCAGGTGATTGGAATATCTAAAACAGTTTTTCAACCCTTGACTGTATTAGATGACCAATGCTCATCTCTTCCTACTGTTTAATGATTCTCTACTTTTTCTACTGTGAGCTTGTTTTGCTGTTAGTGATAAATGTAGTACAGATTTAGTTAGATGCTATGGGGTGTGATATTGAATAAGCAATGTGACTAATCCTCATTGTGTATTCCCAAGCTGCCTCTTAGCACTCTATTTTATGTCTCCCGAGCAGCATAGCTTATTAAAATTATCTACTTCTGCAATGTTTCAATGAAAGATATTATGATGCAATGTATTTTCTTTCTAACTTGCAAAGGTGATGAACTAAAATTATATGATCATTTGGTTAATGACATTAATTTATCTGTGTGAATGTGTGCTCTAAAAATCACATGCTGTTATGGCAGGAAATGAGATAAAGTTTCTCATATTTTGAAAAGTCAGATAATATACAGGCCACATTGGAAAAGCTACTTTGTTGAATGAATCTATTTTAATCTCAGTATGATGATGCCAATCTCGTGTTTTTATTTTTTTCATATTAAAATAAAATGTAAAATGGAACTTTTCTATCGCTAAAAATTCCTGGGTTTCTTTTAAAGTTTTTGGCCTCCACACAGCCTAAGTGACCTAACTCATTGTTATGATATGTTATAATTTACATGAAAAGGGAAAACAACCCACAGATACTGCCATTAATGAGATGGCTCCAACAATTTGCCGACATTGAATAATTTAAATGAAAAAAATGACTTTAAAAGGACAGTGGTGTTTTGAAATTTAAAACATCCGTTAAAATTATTTTCTTACAAAGGACCCTAGTAACCTCCCACAGCATAATTGAATTCCTCTTGGTAATATTATAGTCAGTAGGCTCAAAGAGAGATATAATAGACACTCTCTATTAATGAATGCATCCTTGCCTTCAACCTTAAACTTGATTTTCTTTTCTTAAAATGAGTTACTTTTTGACCTTGAGATTAAATTATGTCTACAGAATATTTAAGTAACAGCTTATAATTCAAATCAATGCCCAGAAATCATTTATCTTGCTTATGATTCAAGTGGATGTTGATACAGTATTTATTGAGGGCTGACAGTATCTACCTGTGATAAAGGAATTGGACTATCTGAAATGACCCTGAATCTTCACATTGTCCTGCATGGACAGGGAGCCATGAGGATCTGTCTGGGAACAGCACCTCCTTGCTGCTGTGGAGACCTTATACACATCTGCACAGGCCATGTGGGCCAAGACTTGAAAGAGTGTTACCTGAATCTTGGCAGAATGCCCTATGATCCTGCCTGAATGAGAGATGATGGAAGGTTGTGAGGTTCTGTCTCAAGGCCATAGCCAACTTACCCCCTTTTTCCCATGGGAGAGTATTATACAATAATTTCTCATCATCTACAGTGTTCTGAAGAGGTATATTCCCACTCTACCTCAGGGTATAGTTGCACACTCTAAAAGCAATGAGTCACAGTCAAGAATTGAATCTTTTCCACAATTCACACTGTAATTATTTCCTGCTTTTATATAAGTGTCATCTGTTTGGTGTGTGGGATAAGGAAATAGAGAACTGGCACCTTTAGCTATCATTCCTTTCACAGTATACATAAGTAATGAACTGTCCAAATCTGAAAGAGGCTGTTGTGTCAGGTGGTTGAATCTGTCAGGTTTTGCTATCCACTGTATGGTTCTTAGGACCACAGCTACCACTTGTCTTCCCATGGAAGTGACTGCACCAACTCTTAAGTTTCCCATGAAACTCAGAGGCATTCAATTTCTAAGGCACTTCTATTTTCAAACAACTCTTGGAAAAACCTGGAAGTTAATCCAGACCACCTGGCACCCAAATCTGAAACTCATGTGTCTCTCTGAGAATCAGTTTGCTGTAACAATTATACTATAGAATGTCCTTCCCTAGCTGCAAACCCATAGTTTGAGACCAGCAGATTTCTCAGTCCCCCTCCCCCCGTATCTCTCAGAGGGGTGATGGGAAGATAAGCAAAACATTTCTTTTCTCCCTTTGTTTAATCTTAGCTTCTAAATTTTCCTTTCTTGGAGCCCATGCCATGGAAATTATGGAAATTGTTCTGACACCTGCTGCATAAGAGATGGTAACACAGATGAGATGAACATTTAAAACACTAATATTTGAGAAAACATGCTATATAGCCTGGATCATGTCCCTCCAAAATTCATATGCTGGAGTCTTTATGAAGGAGCACAGTCCCCTGCACCCTTGTAAGGTGAATCAGTCTTATTTGTGCTACTTGAGGTACGAGGCCCTGAGAAGGAACATTTCCAGTACTTGGGGTAGATGTGAATTTTGGGGGATATTTGCCCCCAGCTTGCAGAAGTGGCCTTGCTGAAAAATGCAGGCAGTTACGCCCTAAAGGAAAGAATGTGCCAGAGGGTCCTGCCAAGTCGCAGCTGGAGACTAATCACCTGCCTGGGTCAGTGAGCCATTGCATTTTGTTCCCTACTTCAATTTACACAATAACTTTCAGTTATTCATATAGGGAAGTAGGCAAACAGAACAGACAATCCAGAATCTTTGTGGTTTATCTCCATTGTTATTTATCTCCAAGCAGGACATTCTTAGTTTAGAAAGGTGTGTATGTGCTTTGCTGCATTAATGCTAACAAGGAATTATTATGAACAATTTAGGGTATATAAAAATCTTAGTACAGATGAGTTCTTGCTGAGTGCTGGAGTGAGCCTCAGTCTTCCCTTTTCAAATCAATCATTTCATCTGCGGTGCTTCCTCGGCATCATTGTCCAAGTAGGTTAGTGGATAGCAACATTCCTAGCTCTCCAGTACCTTAGAATGTAACTACATTTAGAGACATGTCTTTTGAAAGGTTATTAAGATTAGATTAGGCTGTTGCGGTAGAACTCAATCCACTTTAAATGATATCCATATAAAAAAATGGACATTTGGGCTCACAGAAAGACATCAGGGGTGCAGATGTTCAGAGGTATGACCATGTAAAGATGTAACTAGAGGACAGCCACATGCAAGCCAAGGAGAGAGGTCCCAAAACGAACCAAACCTGGAAACGCCTTTAGCTTGACTCAAGCTTCCAGAACTGTAAGAAAATAAATTTCTGTGTTTTTTTTTTTTTTTTTTTTTTTGAGACAGAGCCTCAAGCTGTCACCCTGGAGAGAGTGCCGTGGCATCACAGCTCACAGCAACCTCCAATTCCTGGGCTCAAGTTAGTCTCTTGCCTCTGCCTCCCAAGTAGCTGGGACTACAGGCGCCCGCCACAACGCC
>CAUYRH010156093.1:0-62030 GCA_963574655.1 Perodicticus potto | reverse complement strand
TTTTTTTTTTTTGAGACAGAGCCTCAAGCTGTCACCCTGGATAGAGTGCTGTGGCATCACAGCTCACAGCAACCTCCAATTACTGGGCTCAAGCGAGTCTCCTGCCTCCGCCTCCCAAGGAGCTGGAACTACAGGCGCCTGCCACAACGCCCGGACATTTTTTGGTTGCAGCCATCATTGTTGTTTGGCGGGCCCGGGCTGGATTCGAACCCGCCAGCTCAGGTGTACGTGGCTGGCGCCTTAGCCCATTGAGCCACAGGCGCTGAGCCTATAGTAGACATTATTAACCTCCAGTCTTATTCTCTGCCATCTCTCGGTGGCCCCTCGGCCCTAGCCGCGGCACGTGGCCTTTCCTTTGCCTTTGCCAACTCCTCTTGTCCTCTGAAATGCAGCTCCGACTGTTATGCAGCTCACTCCTCCCCCAGGAAGCCCTCCCTGCCAGCGAGTCTGATTTTAACATTCTCTTACATGTCTCCCAGGCTCTCTGCGAGGGTCTCCGCCTTGGTACACGGCGCTGCATTGCATTGTCTGTTTACTTCTGTCTCCCCTGCAAAATGCTGAGCTCAGGACTGTGCCCCTCAGCGCCCAATACAGGGCCTGGCATCAAGTTGGTGCTGCTCAAACACCCGCCAGATGAATGAGTGCATGGACACAGAAACCATGACACGTCCCCTCAGTCCTCAGGCACTGCCCTTCCCGTTCCCTCCCAAACAATAGCTCAAAGCATCTGAATCCCCAAAAGAAAGGCACCAGGCCAACTGTCTTTGTCCTGAGCCTCCAGGTACTTCAGAAAACTCTGGTTGAGGATGAGTCATAGGAATCCACTTGGGAGGGACATGTTGGCTGCAAGGAGGCCACGGCCACCCCAGACAACAAAACATGCTCATTATGAAGCCAGTGAAATGAAACTCCGGTTTGGGGTGGGGTGCGGGGAAGGTATGCACTTCAAAGGAAGAAAAAACGAGGCAAGGTGAGCAGACTAAGCAGTGCTCTACGGCTCACGGGGGAGGACAGAGTAACTCAAACCTCTGACAGGCAATCGATGGACATTCAATTAACACTTACAATATTACTAATTTACACAGAATGTCTAAACAATACCCTTTCCCCCTCTGAGGAGACCTTGGCTCCAGGCTGCCCGACTGTTGGGACATCCACTGATGACACTGCAGGGCCACCGGGGCCCTGAGCTGCACCCAGATCACAGGGGGTGTGTGTGTGCAGTGGGCTCAGGTGGGTGCAGAGCGTTCAGCCGGGGGCTGGGGAAGACTGTCCAGAGCAGCAAGGGCAGGTTATTTCTGAGACTTGGGGACAGCAACCAGGACTCAGAGGCCAAATTCAAGACCATGCAATCATCCTTGCGTCAGCGGCCCAGGGCTCAATGCAGCCACAGACCCTGGTCCCTACAGTTAATGGCACCTGGGAGGTAAAATACCTGCAGGACACTGCAGCCTTTCTCCATGCTCAGAGCAGCAGGATCAGGGCCGGGGAAGGTCTTCATTTGGGAGGATGGGGGAGGAGGAGTAGCCACCTGCTCCACAGGAGCCACCTTTGCAACACCAAAGGTCACTAGTGTGACATCCTTGGGTCAGAGCCACGGGGTCGCAGGGTGCTGACGGAGGCAGATCGCACTCAGTTGTAACAGCAAACTTGGGCAGGCCCCTCCTCGCTCTGGGCCTCGGCTTCCCGCTCCGGTAAATAGGATGATACTGGTGCCAGCCTCGAGGTCGGTGTGAGCATGGGAGAGCATGTGAGTGGGAAGACCCGGGGGTCCAACTGCCCACTCGTGTTAAATGACTCGCTCAAAGTCACACAGTAGCAAGTCTCTGACTGAAACTGACATGTCCTCTAGCCTACAGCGTTCTGGAAAACATAACAGGATGGAGATGCCACATCCTGAAGGGAAAAGGCGTCTAACAACCAGGGCTCTCCTACCGCATGTCAGCTGGCTCCGGGTCCCCTTAGTATCCCAGCCCTGTCTTCCTCCGTCGCAGAGCCCGTGGCAGGTGCCTTGGCTTTTGTTAGTTCTCTGATCCTCATTCTCAGCCCTGCATGGCAGAACCCAGCCCGCCCGTATCCTAGCTGTTGAACGTGTAGGCTTCCCTCTGGACCCCGGCCTTGGGACTTTGCAGGAAATGGCTTCCCAAAACAAGGATTTTAGGTGCAGATGACTGAAATAGGTATTTGGAAGCTATTTACCCAGCCAACAGCCTCCTCCTCAGCCTGGAGATGCTGCCGCCATTGGCAAATGTGCTTTCTGACAAATGTTACCGCACAGATTAACGAGTCACCAAACAGGAGCGGAGGGGAGAAAGGCCTCAGGGATAAGTCTCCCACCCCCTCCCCAGCAAGAAACCTTCTAGAGCCTGCAAGAGTTTGGGGCCCTGTCACTCTTCTCCATGAAATATCCTTCCCCTGGATCCTCTCCCCACAGGCCATCAACCGATTCATTTGCTCACCATTATTTTTTAAACTCAAATTTTATTAGCAGTGGAGCATGAGTAATAAATACTAATACACTGTTTGCACTTGAATTAGCCCTGCATGTCCGGGGACCACACGGCTATTTGTCAAAGGCAGACGTTCCTCTGCACCCGCACCTTGTACTTAGGACACAGGCACTTTCAAGGTCAAGGACTCTTGGGAGCTAACCAAGAATGGGAGGCTCTGAGGACTCACCCTGATTCCTAAGTGGGCAGCTAAGCCACCAGGAAAGAGGGGCAGGTGGAGTTGAAATGCCAAACAAAGAAGAACCGGGTTCCAGCTCTGCTGGTTATCAGCTGTGTGACTTGGGGCACGCCGACTTAACCACTCTGAACTTCCATCTTCCCATCTGCAAAATGGGTCAACAGCACCCACCTCCCAGGGTTACTGGGGAGATTAAATGAGCTGCTGGATATAGAAGCACCTAAAAGCAAACCTGCAAGTAATGGGGATGACGGGTGTTCTGGGGAGGGTGGGGTTGAGGCAGGGAGGCTCCTCTAGGTCAGGAGTCCCAGAATACACTGAAGTCAACTCCACTTTGCTCTGTGGAAGTATAACAGGCAGTCAGTACCTTTTCTGGTTCCCGCAGCACTCCCACAGGGTCTTATTTGTTTGACCATCAGGCACATCTGGGGGACACTGCTTTGCTGCATCTGTGAGCAGATGCAGAACAGATGTGGTCGCTGGGGCCAGGCTGAGCTCTGGACTCCTGCCTGTTGTGGCTGGAGGGAATCACAGCCAAGGGCCTCCCTTCTGATGCAGCCAGCTGATTCCTCTCTTTGGTGTTCAACAAACATTCAGCAAGGTCCCCCTGTGCCATGCACTGTGTTAGACTGTGTGGTGCAGCAGTGGACGCAGGGGCCTGACCCTCCCAGTGGCCTCCCAGAGCTCAGCGCCCAGTGCAGGAGGCTGGGTTATGAGCAGGAGTCACAGTGCAGTGTGCAGGCCCTCCAAAGGGAAGGCAGGTGGGAACTGTGGGAGTACAGGAGCTGTGGCCTCATGCCAGCCAGGGGAGGGAGGAGGAAAGGGCTGCCTGGAAGAGGAAAGGATAAGCAGTGAAGCAAGAGAAGGAAAGGGGATAGAGGGAGGCGTTCCAAGCAGGGTGAACAGCACGTGCAAAGGTCCTGAGGCAGAGCGCCAAAGCCACCCTGGGCAGCTGGAATGCTGCAGACAGGCACCTGCTCAATGAACAGGATCCCTAAGGGAGGCTCAAAGGAAGGGTCCTGAATAGTCTCTGCCCTTGGTCAGCCTCCAGTCCAGGAGGGGTAACAGCAATATAGTCAAGATAGACTTAAGATATAAACAATCATAAGCCAAAAGCCTTATTAATGAGTTTACTCTGTTCACAGTGTGTATGCCCCTGCTAAGGGCCAGGATACAACAGCTGAAGGGCTATCAGGGCAGGCCTCCCAGGGGAGGTGAAGCAGGCTTAGCTGGGAAAGCAGCATCTTCCCCAGCATTCTGAGTGGACCACCAAGCCCTCTTTTTTCCCACCTGACTGGAAACCTTGGACAACAATAAGGCTTTATCTGCTTTGCTGGTTGCATATAAACGTGAACACAATGCCATCTCTCTCTCCCTAGACAAGGCCACATGCCGGGGTGGCTTAGTGTGAGCTAGGCTGACTCCATCCGGCAAATAATAAAGGTAACAAAAGCGTCTGACTTCCCACCTTCCTCCCAGGCCCCAACCTATCCCTGGAGGATGGGAGCAAGTGCCCCGGGCTTCTCCTGGGAAGCAGGAGGTCTCTAAGAAGATACAAAACTCCAGCACAGACTCTGGGAGACAGGGAGGGGACTCAAACCATGCAGCAGCAGCTCCCTCCTCCCCTCCACTGCGGGAATAAATATTGCCACCTTCCCTCTCTCTCCGGGCAGGGATCAGCCTGGGGGTTTTAACTGAGTCAAACACCATTTGCCCCAAGCCTCCACCCAGCACCCTCTCTCTTTCCACAACCCTCAGGAGCACACAGCATGTCTCACTTTCCAGACAAATGTGTTCCCAGCTCCTGCTTCCCACTTACTTCCATTCTGGAAGCACCTCCAAATTGGGAGCAGCAGGGAACTGGGGTTGCTCTGCACATTTCATGAAAGCTTCCAGCCCGGCAGGGCCCTGGCATAGTCAGAGTTTCAAAGATGACACTGACCCAGGAGCTAAGCCCCCAGCTAGCAAAGGATGGGGTCATGGAAACACCACTTGAATCCTTCAGACTCCACAGACTCAGGGTGCTGGCTCTGGGTCAGACCCGATAGGAACCTCTCCACTAGCCCGGCCTGGCTGGGTGACTCCAACCAACTTATATAACTTCTATGAGCCTCAATTTCCCCACTTGTAAAATCTGAATTTTTTGTTTGTTTCTGGAGACAGTGTCTTACTTTGTCGCCCTTGGTAGAGTGCCGTGGTGTCATAGCTCACAGCAACCTCAAACTCTTGGGCTCAAGCGATTCTCTTCGCCTCAGCCTCCCAAGTACCTGGGACAGGGTCTCGCTCTGGCTCGGGCTGGTCTTGAACTCATGAGCTCAGGCAATCCCACCTTGGCCTTGGCCAAGCATTGGCCTCCCAGAATGCTAGGATTACAGGTGTGAGCCACCTCGCCCGGCCTAAAATCTGAATTGTTCAAGGATTACATGAGAAAACACTTGTAAAGTAATTAGCAAACTGCCTAAAATATTCAACAAATACAAGTTACTACTTTATTAACATCAATCTAGGTCTCCTTTTTAGACATTTTGTCAAGTGACCCTACTTTAGCCATTACAACCTGACCATTATAAGCACTTTTTAAAAAATATTTTAAAATTGAAATATAACATACAAACAGAAAAGTGCATGCAAGTATACAACCCTAGGAATTTCTACATAACCAACGCTCAGATCACAAAACTGCATTGTTAGTCCTCTGAGGCCCCCGTTGAGCCCCCTTCCAAGGGTATCTGCTACCTTGACTTCTATTACCATAGATTACTTGGCCTTCTGTTGAATTTTATATAAACTCACATGATATATAGTGAGGACACCCGAGGACTACAGAAGCCTTTCACTGTGTTATCTTACTTGCTCTTCCCCAAGCCCTGTGAGATTAGGTTTTTTATTGTCCCCATTTTATTGCTAAGCAAACAAAGGCTCCAGATATGTTATCTGACTTGTCCAAGGCTGCACAGTGAGTAAAGGAAGAGCGACTGTAACCCCAGGCTGTCCAAGTCTTCTGCTGTCACCCTCCTGCCACACCAGGCTACTCCCCCACCCCCAATCAAACTAGCCTCTCCCTAGGCCCCAGGTAAGTCCCTTCTACCCCAAAGTCCGGCTTCCTCTAGGAAGCCTCCCTGGATTGCTCAGAGGAGTGCCATCAGCCTGTCCTGCTCTGCCCCAACTTCTAGCCTAGATGCCAAGACTTAACACGTGCTCACCTTGGTGTGTGCTGACTGCCTCCTGTGGTCTGTGCAATGTCCCTGCCCCGTCTCTTCTGCGCATGCCTCTCAAAGTCACATGCCCTGAGGACAGAGCCTGCTTCTGCGGCTCATTTCATGCCTGCCCAGCATCAACGGCCTGGCCTGGGAGCAGGGGTACTGCATTAGGCCCTTGCCAGGCAGGGCGTGGGAGACAAGCCCCCTAGTTTGATAAGAGGCTCTTTGTAAATCTAATGAAAGTCATGAGAGCAAATGAACTAGGGGCCAGAGGACCCCATTCCAAACTCTTATTATGCAAGTCACACAACTGCGGGCAAGTTACTTCCCCATCTGAGCCTCAGTTTCCTCATTTATAAAATGAGATTCCTCAATGAACTCTGAGTGGACAGTGTCATGGAACCCTGTGCCATGTCAGACATCACATGTGGATCGAGTACCCCTTCCAGGAGCCCGCCCTTGTCCTCAGACTTCTTTCAACACAACACTGCAGGCACCAGGGCGACCAGCCATCTGGGTAAAGTGGGAGCTCCTACCTGACAGCTTTAATTGGAGTCGACACAAGGCCAGTCACATTGCAGGCCCTGATGGGCTCCAAAACCCTAGGGGTGGAAGGCGAACCAGGACTTCAGCTCACTCTCCAGCTCTCAGGAGCTCTCTCTGGTCCTCACAGAGGCCGTCTTCTCCTAGGACTCTCTGCCTTGGCAGCACCCAATCGCCCCCGCACTCCATGCCCACTGCTCTGCCACATAATTAGCTGTGGGGAGTGGGCCATGGCCAACAGGGCCCCCACAGCCTGGGCAATGCTCAGGGAGTGACCCACAACCACTTCTCCTCCTTTAACAACATTCTTTCCACCTGCCAGAAGTCACGTGGCCCATGCACACTTTCCTTGTTCTTGGCAAGCACACAGTTCTTCCTCTTTAAGGGTGATCTCTACCCCATGTGTGAAGATTTATGCAACCTTGTTAAGACTCTGTAGAAATAAAGCTGTTTCCACAGTTTAGGTGCTGGCTACAGCCATCAGCTGCGTCAGCCCTTGGGCCTCCATCCTATCTCTGAGCGCCTGTCTTTCTTTGTGTCTCTCTCTCTTTCCTCGCCTTTTTCTTCATTTCCCACCATTTCCACTCAGGTTAACTCTCCCTTCTTGCACCAGGTTACGAGAATTAACTGCACAGAGGTCCGCGCATCCAGGGCACACACAGCCCAAGGCTCACGGTGGGTGTGGTCTTCCCGGGGCCTCCTCCTGACTCACTGCAGGTGCAGCGCCCGCACCCTAATCTAGAAGCCAGACCTCTATCACCCCACACACCAATCTGTGTCCAGCCCCCCATGAACCCCCCAAAGCCAGGCTCAATTGGGTTTGAGGAGGGGAGAGAGTGCTCAGAGTCAAAGCGCAGGGTTACCCTTTGTACTGGTTCAGCTCCCTTACGGCTACACTGACCTGAGAGGCCAGTGCATGACCCACACAACTGCCTTTCAATCCCATGCGTCTGTGAGTTGAAGGCAGCCCACCCAAGCTTTCCTGAGCCAAGGCCCATTGCTAGTCTAGGGCTCCAGAATCCAGGGCTGTGGAGTGGCTACAAAGAAAGCTATTCAGTCAATAAATAGAGACTGAGCACCCATGGTATGCCAATACCGTCCTAATTAGGAGCACACAAATATACTCCCTGCACCAGTGGAACCCATGTCTCATGGGGGAGAGAGATGATGACCTCTGATGACCTCCCTGAAGCTTCCCAGCGAGGCCTGACCTTGCCTTACCATCACCCACCCTGCGGGCGGCTGGAGCCTCCTTACAGGGGCCCTGGCCACGAGGAGGAGCAAGGCCGCAAGAGAAGAGGGCAGCTGGGCAACTCTCTGGTTTGGTTGTGTGACCTTGTGCCAGACTCAGGCATTCTGATTATTCCTCCCGACTCAGCTCAGGGCTGCTAGGACTGTAATAACACACAGGATGGAAGCAGAGAGGCGGCCAGAGCAGCCTCATTACTGCCCCCGGAATATAAGACAAAGGTCGTCCCCCACCCCCACAGCCCAGTGTCAAGGTCTGGACCCACCTTGGTGACTCCCCTCCCCCAAGGAGCTGAGGGGAAGAGAGAGGCCAGCAGTCACCCACGGGCAGCTCAGTGCTGATGGAAATGCACTTTCTCAGCTGACTCTGCTCCTCAGACAGCCCGACTGCCTTATTTACTGCCAATTTACACCCCACCTGGCAGATCGCATGTTCCTGCCTATTTACTTTGGACTCTGGCAGGACTCTTACTTTCCGAAGGAGAGTCGGATGGTGTTGGCTCAAATAAACTGGTGAGCTTCCTCCACCTAACTGCCCACTCCATGCTCTTCAATTTGGGTCAGCTGAATTTTGGGCCCCTTGATGGGGTGCGTACAGCATCACCCAGACTCCTAGCAGCACAAAGGAGCAGAGATTTCCCTAGTCCTCAGCCCCCCAAACTGCAGGACCCAGGATTAATCTAGCATCTGTCAGATTAAGCAGATACCTGTGCACGCATTTTGTGAGGGCCCAGCCTTGGGGCATGCCCACGTGTACCTGCTCTGTGTTCATGCCTGGCATGCAGGTGGTGCTCTAGAAATGTATGCTAATGAACCAGATGTGTGGCAACCCTTGGCATAGCCCTCTGGCCATGGACAAGCCAACTGTCTCACCCAGGAGGAAGGTCCTAGCCTTGGACATTTCTCTGAACCCTCCTGGCTGTCATCTTCCTGGCCAGGGGGTTTCACTTTGGGAAGAGTCTTGGACACCAGGTAGGATGTGACTGAATGCTGGCTTTGTCTCTTGTTCCTTAGATATCTTCACATCCTAAAGGCTGGAATGAGGTCCCTAGAAGTGGTATTCAGGTATTGAATAAGGACCCATGGGAAGGAAATTTGGCTCAATCTACGGTAAAAGTCTTCTGATATTTTCAAAGTCATGTGCATTTTCCGAGCACCTGCTCTGCATCAGGCAGCGTGCTGGGTGCTTTTGCATGCTGCCTGGTTCACAGCTGCCCACCTAGGGGATGACCTGCCCTATGAGAGGTCAAGATCATGGCCCAGGCTGGCTCATTTTTATCCTGGCTCTATCACTCGCCAGGGTGTCAAGTGCATCTCCTTGGGCAAGCTACGTAATCTCTGTGGATGCATTTCCTCCCTTGTAGAATGAGGCAACATGCCTACCTCACAGGCCTGTCAGAGGATCAACATGTCACGCATCTAGAACAGTGCCTGCAATGTGGTAAGTGCTCAACGACCTTGACTTTCAGAAGACGGGAGAGGAAGGAAAGGAAAGGGGAGGAGATGAAGGAGGACGCAGCTGCCACCGAGGCTGGATAACCATCCACAGGAGATTCCATCTGTAGAAGCAACAGGCAGGATGTCCAGGGCAATGACCACAAGTTCCTTCCAAGATTAAGACTCTGCCATTTATTTAACCTCCCTGGGTTTCCATTTTCCCAGTAATAAAATAGGCACTGATACTACTGAACAAATGCCACCCTATCCTGGGTAACAGTCTCAACATGCAGGCTGCAAAGCTTGGGAGTGAGCAGAGCCCTGGGCAGAGGTTGAAGCCCTGGATTCTGATCCAACTTCCAAACCCAGTAACTACGTGGTTTTGCATCTGGGGCAATAATTCCACCTGCCCTATCTGCATCTCAGGTTTGTGGCCCTAGGAGCTCTTGGGTGGAGGGGTTGGAAATCGTCAGAAACTTAAGCCTTGGAGCATGGGATTGCCCACCAGAAAATGGAATTGTCACTTCGTCACAGGGGCAGGCTGTGCTGCTGAAGGCTCAGGAGAGGGGCCCGGGTGGAGGTCCTGACCCCCACCAGGAAATACTCTGCAGGATCCCCTGGCCTTCCCAAAACCCACTCTTTAGTCTTTCCTGATTCTGAAAATACCACTGCTGCCTCCAAAAAGGGAGATGCCCCAATTCTTGTCCTATCACCAACCCCCCTAGGGGCATTATTGTCTGATCTTATGAACTGAACTAGGCTAGGGAAGAGGCCATTAAGAATGATAACCACCAAGATTTAATAATAAAATAAAATTTAAAAAAAAGAATGATAATAACCAAAACTGTCACAACAATGCTACCATCAAATCTCTTCCAAAGACACTCCCCGGCATGCTGCTCAGAGCCCAAGACCCCAGGCAGATCGCACTGTTGGTAATAATCCAGGGAAGCCAGGCCCTTGGAGCTGGGGGTGGGTAGATGGAGCTCAGGTTGGTCCTGCCAGGACAGGGCTGCTGTAAACCTCCCGCAGTCTAACCTCCCCTGAGCGCAAATCAACGCTCAGCCTCAGCAGTGCTTCATGTTGCTGCCTCCCCTACAGGCTGGGCCTGGATGGCCTCCATGGTGGCACAGACTGGCACATGATTCAGGGACTGCTGGTGTGGGAAGGGTGCTAATCGAGTCCCTCCTATTGCCAGTGACCCTTTTACTAAGGGTCACGGATACCAGGTGAAGGAAGGGAAGGTCCCAGAATGTGCGGAGGATCCACGGTGTGTACTCCAGGCCTGCTGATGGCTGCACAGGCTGGAACTGGGGCCTGAGTTCCAGAAATGGGTTCTGGTCTCCCTGCCCAAAGATGAGGGATATGAAAAGTAGTGAGGTAGTCAGAGGTAGAGTGAATTAAGGAAGGAGCAAAGCTAGCGGGGCGTGAGGTTGGCACCTATAGTCCCAACTACTCAGGAAACTGAGGCAAGAGGATCGCTTGAGCCTAAGAGTTTGAGGTTGCTGTGAGCTATGACACCACGGCACTCTACCCAGGGTGACAGAGTGAGACTCTGTCTCAGAAAAAAAGGGAAGAAGCGGGGCATATTTAATAGAGCTTATACACATGTGAGCTTGCACACACACACAGGAATTACCAGCAGAGTTTGAAATCAGACTGCCCAGATACAAATTCCAACTCTGCTTCTTACAACCTATGGGACCCTGGACTAATTAATCATCTATTCTGAATTTCAGCTTCCTCATCTGCAAACTGGGTAAGAAAATATCATAAACTGGGTAGCCTACAAACAGCAGAAGCACACTTCTCCCAGTGCTAGAGGCTGTGGAGTCCAACATTAAGGCACAGCAGCGTCTGGTGAGGGCTTTTGGCACCTTTTCCCTGTGTCTTCACAGGGTAGAAAAGGTGCGGGAGCTCTCTGGAGTCTCCTCTATAGGACACAGTTCCACTCATGAGGGTTTGTGTCATGACCTAATTACCTCCCAAAGACCCTACCTCCTAATTCCATCACTTGGGTGGGGAGGTGTCAGGATTTCAACGTATGAATTTGACGGGATCATAAACATTCAGTTAATAGTTATTAAGAGGATTAACTAAGGTTATACATAGAAAGCACTTTGCATCATGCCTGGCACACAGAAAGTATTTAATAAATATCAGCTATATTGTTATTATTGTTGTTGAATTCATACCGCCTATGTGTCCACCTAATGTTAGAGGCAAAACACAAGGCCCTACCTGTGCCTCCAGGGAGCAAACTGTCTGGTCTAGTGTTTTTTTGTTTTGTTTTGTTTTTGTATTTCCTTTTTTTCTTTATTAAATCATGACTGCGTACATTAATGCATTTATGGGGTACAATGTGCTGAATTGATAAACAATGTGGAATGCTTATATCAAACTGATTAATATAACTATCACCTCACTTGCTTATTTGTTTTGTTTTGTTTTGAGACAGAGTCTCAAGCTGTTACCCTCGGTAGAGGGCCGTGGCATCACAGCTCAGAGCAACCTCCAACTCTTGGGCTTACGTGATTCTCTTGCCTCAGCCTCCCAAGCAGATGGGACTACAAGTGCCTGCCACAACGCCTGGCCATTTTTTGGTTGTAGTTGTCATTGTTGTTTAGCAGGCCGGGCTGGATTCAAACCTGCCAGCTCCGGTGTCGTGGCTGTTGCCCTAGCCATTGAGCACAGGCACAACGCCACTTGCTCATTTGTTGTGGTAAGACATTTATACTCTGGTTTAGTGGTTTAAAGTACCAGTCCCCAACCTCTTTGGCATAGAGCACTGGTTTCATGAACGATAATTTTCCATGGATGGGATGGGGGCAAGGCAGTGCTCAGGCAGTGACGTGAGGGTTGGGGAACGTGATGACTCCCGGCTCACCTGCTATGTGACCCAGGTCCTAAGTTTCATGGGAGATAATTTTTCCATGCACAGGGTAGGGAGGAGGTGAAGCTTTGCAGCCTGGCTCTTAACAGGCCAGCCACAGACTGGTGGGACTGCAGCTTTAAAGAATCAAAATCATCTGCCTACTCAGCTCCACTCAGATTTTGTTTTAATGCCGCAATTGGATCAAGTGTCTCCCAGTCCTCTCACTCCTGCGTGGAGGATCACAAGACCCAGTAAAGGACGAAGTCCAGAGAGCCTGGGCTTATACCCCAGACCTGCCACCCTAAACCCACTCTAGACTTCTCTGATTAAAACAAGCAAACAGGGCAGCACCTGTGGCTCAGTGAGTAGCGCACAGGCCCCATATACTGAAGGTGGCAGGTTCAAACCCAGCCCCGGCCAAACTGCAACAAAAAAATAGCCAGGCATTGTGGCGGGCGCCTGTAGTCCCAGCTACTCGGGAGGCTGATGCAACAGAATCGCCTAAGCCCAGGAGCTGGAGGTTGCTGTGAGCTGTGACTCCACAGCACTCTACCGAGGGCGACAAAGTGAGACTCTGTGTCTATAAAAATAAATAAAACAAGCAGAGAACAACACAAAAACAGGCTCTGTGCCTCCCAGGGTGATGCCCCAGTGCTCATGCTCTCACCAGCCTTGCTGGGGACATTATTCTTGTGAACTGGACTGGGCTAGGAGAAACGCTATAAAGATGAAAACACAATACCTCTCACAATAACAACTGCTGCCACTGACCGAGCATCCAAGGCCTGCCGAAATTCACAGAGGTCAGTAGCTGCTCATGTAGATGTGTGCCCAAAGCCAGAACTCAGAGCTGGGATTTACAGCCAGCGCCTGACCCAGAAGCAGCCGAGCGTCGCATTACATAGCCTCAGCCTCAGCCCCGGGGGAGCAACGGAGGTGCCCTCCCCAGGCCACCCCGACAGGGAGAAGGAAGCAGATAGTGCCCTTGACCTCATTCCAGGGACACAACCTCTCTCCTCAGGAGCCTGCCCAGCACTCAGATCGGGGAGCGCAGAAACCAGCCGACTCCAGCTTCCCATCTGAGCTGTGTACCCTTCTCCCACACCTTAAACTTCTCTTTTTTATTAAGTGTGCCTTGCAGCCAGCCTCTCACTTACACATCTTAACCTCCTCTGGGCTATTGATTTCTCATTCCATTAAATCCTTCTCTTTAACTCTGGCCCTTAAACTCTAATTCTAAACATGTGTCTATTCTCCAGCCACCCTCCTAGGCCACTGCTAGGACTCCCCTGTCCTGGGGGCCCAGCCCCTGCTGGCTCCTTCCTGGGGGCTGTGGCAGAGGCCCCAGAGCCTTCACAGGATTTATCGCTCTGAATGAGGAACTTCGTGAGGCAGAGTTCATGATGCACTCATGTCTATGGGGAGGAAACTGAGGCAGCCGCCAGTCACCTGGATTTCCTGTTTCCTAGTTGGTCCCTTCCCAAGATGCGCTATGAATCTGCACACCAGCTTCCGGTCTGCCCCTCCATGGCCAAACAGCCACCAGCACCGACAAGCATCACTGTCACTGCTTGGCTTTCTGCTCCCTGACTAGGTGGGGAGGCAGGGACCCCGCCACAGTCCAGGGCCTGCCCATGGCTTCCCTGCAGGGAATGGTGGCCAGCCTCGATCTGGCTACACAAGCAGAGCGGCTGGACGTGACGCAGAGGGACTGTCCAGACATGCCAGAAACCTAAGGTCCACACAGCCCTCCTCACCCTCCACAGCCTGCAAACTTATCTCTGCAACAAACATTTGTTAACCTTGAGTGGAGGCCCCTTAAATGGGACAAATATTGACTTAACACCTGTTCAGTGCCAGCACTAGGGAAGCCTCACAGGGAGCACAGCAGACGTGGATGGAAAAGCCACTCTCAGTCCCTGGAGGTGACAGACACAGAACTTTCAAGGCAGTCAGCGAGTGCCGGGCACAGCCACCCCAGGGCCCTGAAGGGAGGGCACGGAGGGCTGGCAGGAGGCTGGGAGACACCTTAGAACCTTAGGGCCGAGGCCACGCTGCCATGTCTGCCCAGGAGCTCTGTGGGGAGCTCCCCTGTGCTCCAGCCCCTCATCCCTGCCCATCCAGCAACACAACGTGCTCCTCGGCTTTGCCTTAGACCCGCTTCCCGCTCCGGCTTCCCTATTTCTGAAAGCAGCATCGCGGTTCCCCCTGGCCTCCCAGGCTAAAAAGCTCAGAGTTATCTCCGACACTTCCTGCTCCTTCAGCTGCTGCATCCAATCTGCCGGCACGTTCTGCTGTTCCTTGGAAATGTCATTCAAACGTACCCCAGCTTGTGCTGTCGCCCTCGCCTAGCCCTCAGCCCCCTCTTCTGCACAGCACTCCTCTGCCCAAGAATCTTCAATGACTCCCCGAAGCCTGTTGCGCTGACCTGAGCCTTTTATCTTTGGCATCCAAAGTCCTCTTGAATTCGGGCAGCTCTACCTACCCCGTCCACCCGGGCACCCCACTGCTTCTTGACGTGAGCCTTCTGCTGCCACGGAACTCCTTCCTCACTTGCCCCATCATTCTGCTCACCTGAGCAAGCCTCAGGACATCCCCCCTTCTGCCTGTGAGCACCCCCAGGCTCCTCACTGAGCCCCCAGGCAACTCCAGCCAGGCCTGAACACCTGCAGCACTGGGGTAGGTGCCCTTCAACACCGGGGTCGTGTTCCAGCAGAGCGGGAACCTTGGTGTGCTGGCCACCCAAATCACAAACGTGCACAGAAGGGTCCTGCCCCACACCAAGGGAATCAATAGCCACCCACCCCACGCTGAGCTCTATAAAATGATTTGAGTGTTCAGTTGTTTACAGTGTCTCGCTCTCACTTCCTAAAGCAAATGACACCCCAGGTAGGAGAAGAAGCTGGGGTCCTGGAGCACACATTGGCCTGCAGTATGGGACAGAGTGCGTGACATTGCTGGGCCCCTGAGACCCCCTTTCCTCATGTGTAAAACCTCACAACTCACAAGTAGCTGGGGTGATTGAGTGAAGCCAGAAGAGTACGCAGTCAATACAATGTTGAAATGATTCCTTCATTCCCTCCTTCCCATAATTTACCCAGCTGCTACTGTGGAATAAGTTTTCCTTTTTTCATATTGGATTTGCTAAATGTAAGGTATACCCTATTTTATGTACCCAAATGTTATAATCAAGCAACAACTATTTCTTACATCCCTACTGTGAATAGGCCAATCTGTGGGATGCTGAGAGCCAGGGCCTGCTACCCAGGGAGTTGGAGGACGTGAAAGGCAAAAGACCTCGCTCTTCAAGGGATCTGCCCTCTGGGTGGGGAAACAAATGGGGACAGGTAATTATCCACACCAGGAAGGAGCCGAGATCTAAGCCAGCCCATCAGGAGGGAAAGTGAGAGGCCACCCAGGGAGGTGCCCTGGGGACCCACACGCACTGCCCTTCACACCAGATGAATCACGGCCCCCCAGACTCCATGCTGCCAGCCTTCTGCAGCATGTGAGACCATCTCCACTTTACAGGCCGGGAAAGTAAGGCTCAGAGAAGTTAAACGATTTGTCTAAGATCATGCAGAAAGTGATGCAAGAGTAGAAATCTAGGTCTGCCAGACACTGGGCAGTCGGTGCTGGCACCCCCTTTCAGTGGCACCTCAAAGGCAGGACAAGATGTGGATGGGCAGAGAAGAGAGGCCAACGAAGGATCTGTGCAAGAAACATGGGTCAGACGCCACAGCCTGCCATGAAGCCAGGGCCAGGGTGCAGAGGGCATCTGCCTGTGTCCAGCAGCCTGGTGTGAAGTACCACCTTTCGTAGGAAAACAGCCACAGCTGCAGGGCAGCTGGAGACAGAGACTGGAGACTAGGAGCCCAGGAGGAAGCTGGTGGTACCAGAACCCAGGGTGGCAGCTAAAGGCCCAAGAAAGACAGTGGCAGTGGGAAAGCAAAAGCCAGACTTCACCCTAGAAGTTCCCCAAAGCACCATGTGGGCTGAGAGATAAGGGGCTGGTGGGGGGGGACACCCAAGGTGCCCAGGCTGCATGCCTGGGAAAACCCTGCAGCTCTCTCCACAGGGAGAGGCAGGAGGCAGTGAGGGCCTGGCATGGGGGGGTGGCCAGCCGAGTGTGGTGAGGGTGGCAGGATATCCAGGCAGCTAGTCTAAGGGCTGGGGAAAATGCAGAACAAACAAACCGCCAGGCCTGGGGTGGAGAGCAAAACCTGTCCCCTCCACATACAGGAAGGAAGTGCTGGATTGACATGGGAGACAGTGAAGGGGAGAACTAAGGCTCAGAGTGGGAGGGACTGAGCAGCCGAGAACTTAAACCACAACAAAAAGTCGCCCAAGAGCACTGGGCTTCTCAGTCCAGTCCAGAGGCCGTGAACATAGCCTTGGGGCCTTGGCTAAGTCATTTGACCTCACTCAGCCTCACTCTCTGTGGCCAATAATGCCTCTGAATAGGGCTGTGTGTATTAACAGTACATGTCAAACGCTCACGGAGATGTAGTAGAGACCACACCACGGGAAGTAATTTTTCTGAAAAGCATCTGGGACATTGCAGAACTTGATACACACATAAGGCATCAGTGCTACGCAGAAGTGACAAAGGACATGCTCTTCCCCCACACAGCACCATGCTGCTCCCCCCCCATCCCCGCCGAGCCAAATAATCACCAGCTCCCACTTGAGATGGCTTTCTGAGCGGTCCCTGCCTGGCCACTCTCCAGGTCCTTCCTTCCACCTCTGAAGAACCCACATCAGAAGCAGCTGAGTTTCCCTTTCCAGGACCTCCGGCCTCCCAGCAGCTGACCTTCTCCCTCGCGTCTCTACTTCTTTCCTTGTACACAAAAGTCCCCTCTTCATCTCAAGGGAAGACCAAACTGTAAAGCTAAACCATGAAGCAGAACCAGACACCTGGAAGAACTTTCCATGCTGGGGGAAAACATCAGCCAGTGAGCAGGGTGCCGAGGGTGGGGGGATGGAAAGACACAGAGAGCGAAGATCTCCCCCAACTCCACTCCACCAGCACCCGCCTCTGTCCACCCTCAGGCCCAGCACTGCCTCTGGGTCTCCGGGGGGCAGACCCAGAAGAGGATGGGGGCGCCAAGCTGGTGAGGCAGGCAGAAGGCTGGTGGGCAAGGCCTGGCCAGAACAAATGAACAAAATACAGAAAACTAAACAAACCCAGACACTGCGATGTGTGCATATTAGATTAACTTTCCGAAGGGTCGTGACCTTGAGGAACACATCCAGCCAGTGAGGAAAATAATAAACCTGATTAATGATGAAGCATGAGTTGCAGCTTCAGCAAGTAAGGCCAGCCTGCTGATGCCCAGTGGAATCCCAGGGGCTTCCTTTCCCGGGGGGATGGCAACCCAGCCAACCTCTCCAGGCCCCTCACCCCCCACCACATAAACACAGACACTCAGGGAGCAGGGAAGGCCCAAGCTCCCCTCTCAGATGCCCATAGCCAACGCGGGCAGCCTGAATCCCCAGAGGTACCATGCCAGCTGTTTCTGGGCGCTCCTAGAAGTGTCGCCACCACCCAGGTGACCCAGAGGGAGTGAAAGTGAAGTCAGTTCTTTCTTCCTGGCAGGACAAGGTTCTCCTGAGCAGTCCTCAGACCTCTTGGTCCCGTCTTGACAGATGCCCACTGCCTGGCAAAGGGGCCCAGCTGAGCCCAGAGCTCTCCTCCTCTTTCCAGACAACCCAGGTCCTTGGGAGACATGCCCAGGAGAGCCACTGGAGGGAGGCAGGGAGGTGGCACCGCGTGGCATCACCAGACAACAGCAGGAAGATGGCAGAATCAAGTACTGATGCCAAGAGCCAGGCAGCCCGAGGTCCAGCCCAGGAGAGGCTCAGCCTGCATCACCCCACCGCTGCCAGGCAGATGGGCCCAGCCCCCTCCGCGGCTTCCTCCCCCATCCCAAGGCCCTCAGCCAACTCTCCCCAGGCTCCAACTCCTCCCCTCACTTTGCTCAGCTCCGGGGAGTCAGGGAGAGACACAGGTGCTCTCAGTGCCTTGAACCCCTGTCCCAGCAGTGGCCAGTACGCCCTCCACCCTGTCCTGGTCGGAGCCGCCCGCTCGCGGCCCTGCCAGTCCTCACTGGAGAGCGTCCCCATCAGCACCCCTCCCCCCTTCGCCCCCTCCTCCATCTCGCCCCAATGCGGGTCTCTGGAGTTTCTCCCTCACTTCCCACTCGGGGGAACTAGGGTGGGATAGGTGGGAACACCATTCGTCCCGGGAATCAGGGTCATTTTGACAGGATGCTGTTTCCCCCAGAGCAAGACGGCGGCGTGCGGGGTGGGGGGTGTGGTGGTGGCCCAAGTCCTGCGCGGGGGCAGGGGGCAGCGGGGGCAGGAGGGCGGGGGCTTCGCGGGCAGCAGGACTCTGCCGGGATGGGGACTGTAGCCGGCGGGCAGCGGCGCCGGGAGAAGCCGAGGGTGACGAGGTGTGGGGGAGAAGCGCCAGTGCCGGGAAGGGGCCGTCATCCTGCAGGGGCAGGGGGCGAGTTGTTCAGGGAGGGGCGGACCAGAGCGGGAGGACGGCGAGCCGGGGAAGGGATGCGGAGGGAGGGACACCGACGGGGCAGAGCGGGGGGGCTCGGCGGCGAACCCGGGGACAGGGGAGGCAGGGGCGCCGGGGAAGGAGCGACGGGGACGTCAGAAGTCGGGGGTACGGATCGGACTCGGGGGGCTTTAGAGGGCAGCCCAAGGTGCGGGCCGCTGCCCTTACCTGGGCGGCTCCGCACTCCGGGGCTGAGGCGCGGGCCGGGCGCTGCTCCACCGGCCTCCGGGCTGTTGTTTTCCTTTTTTTCCTCCGCAGCGGCCGCGGCGGCTCCAGCCCGATCCGCCGGCAGCTGAAGGCAGAGTCTCTGTCCGGCCGCGAGCGAGCCGGGAGCGGGGAGCGCGGGAGCAGCGCGGCGAGGCGCGGGGCGCCGCCCGGCGGGCAGTGCGGGAACTGCGGCGCCCCGCACACCCCCAGCGCCCGTCCCGGGCCTCGAGGGCCGTGCCCGGAGCCCCGGCGCAGGGGAAACGGGGGCGGCGACAGGCGGAGTCGGGGAGGGCCCGAGCGGCCAGCGGCAAACTTGCGGCCGCCCGGGGCCCCGGGCCGAGCGGGAGGTGCCCCGTTGGGGACCGGCGAGGGCAGGGGTGAGGTGCGCACCCCGCCAGGCCGGCGCCGGTGCGGCGCTGTGGTATACAGACCTCAGGTGGGGAACCCGGGCGAGCCCGCACCCTCCACCGCCCTGCGCAAAGGGGCAGCCCACCCCGGCCCCGAGGAGTTATTAGCCCGGCCGGCTTCGGCGGGCAACGGGCGCCCCCTGGTGGTGTTTGGGAACAGCGCGCGAGAAGTGCGAGCCGTGTTGCCGGACTGCGGCCCTGGCGGTGCGGAGATGGAGAGCGGGAGGTTTATGGGGAGAGACAAACCACGTTGTCCCAGGAGGCTGAAGAGCAACAGCTTGCATTGAGTGGTTCCAGGGCACTATCATACGAATACAGACATTTTGGGAGAAACTTCCATTACCTACGAATGAGGACCCCAAGGCTAGGACAGGTGAACAGCTGAGCACACCAGTAGCAGGACCCCGGAGGCCACATTTTAGTACCCCATAGCTGCCATCACTGGGAGGTTGCAGAATAGGGGGTTCTGGGGTAATAGAGGAGGCCTAAAAGACATATCACCCCCTAAAATCTATTGGCTCCTCTTTTCCCACCCATAGTCCTCATCTTGCTTGGGCAGATCAAACTGATCACACTGGCCCTCCCATTTTCAATGCCCTGTGCCCTCACACTGGACCATGGGCACAACACGGTCTCATTAAAGGGTTTGTTCCCGTCGTACTGAACAAAGGATAACATGAAAGGGTATCATCTGGACTAGAGCCTATTGGTGGGCATTGCGTCATTCCCCAGGGAGGAAGGTGGGCCACAGGAGTCTTCCTCTCCCCGACCCCTACACTGGGCTGGAGGGAAGCTCCTGAGGGACTGGGAGTCTCCACATGGGAATAGGGCTCCATTTCTCCAGCCAAACATTATCTAGCACCTACTACAAGACTACACCACTTATAAAAGTGTGATTACTGATAACCTTCGCATCAACTTTGGAAAGTAGATGCTGAGGTGACATTAATCCCCTTCTACAGAGAAAGAAACCTCTGAACATTGAAGATCATCAGCAAGCCAGTCACATCCTGGGTTGACTGGGAACAGAACTAATTTCTAGTTCCAGCTCTATTCCCTCACTCTGGAACTCCTTCCCGACATGAACAAAATGGACAGCACAGTAGAACGAGAGCCTGCAGGAGACCCACTGGGCTGGGAGGAGGGAGGGGCCTCCTGTGAGCGGGGAAGGCAACTTCACTCCCTCAGCTTCACTTCCCACATCTCCAGAAGTGAGGAGGAACCAGACTACGTGATCTCTAAAGTTACTTTAGATTCGGAAATGCCAACCTCGGATCCCTGGCCCCTTTCGCTAGACAGATGCAAGATCAGCGAGACTACAGAGGCGTGTTTGGAAAGAAGAATACTATGTAAGTGAAATGCTTCGTCTTTTCCTTGTGCCCAGTGAGCTCATCCTGTTACCCAGGGAAAAGGGCAGGAGCTTTCAGCAGGTCAGAAACTGCTGCTGGCTCTGGAGTTACCCTTGGTTGTAACCTAGGGAGGGCCCCAGTTTCTTCCCTTCCTACGAAGATTCGGACTCTTTTCCTTTCTTAAGGCCTCTCACCCCTAGAAGCATGGAGTCTCTACAAGTCCGTGGGCAATGATGCCAGAGAAGGCTGCCTTTAGTCCCACCCTGGCTGCCCACCTGCTGTCCTGTGTCCTCTCTCTGCTGCTAGCTGCTGGGTTCTTTTGAGATACTCACTACTTGTTCTCCACTGGCCTTACTCCAGAATATCAGTGCCACTTGTCAATCAAAATTCAATTCCAGGCAAGCTAACTTCCCAGGCTCAGCTCTGGGGATGGGAAGGTCAGACTGAATCACTTCTGGATGCCACAGTAGGCGGAAGTCAGAGGGCAATGAGGCTGGCCCCGCTGATCTACTCTGAGGCGGCTGCTGTGAATGAATAAGCAGAAGGGTTGGGGAATGGGGCACCCTCCCCTGGAACCTTTCCTCTGAAGCATGCCTCAGTCAGCACCGTAGGCCGTGCTGGACCAACAGGCTTCACTGAGCATCATGAGTAGTCTGGTGGTTCCAAGCTCTTTGGTGGTTGGAGCTCATGGGAAGTTTAGTTTCTTTCTTCTTTGTATTTGCCTTGTGTATATCCACTGAGATTGCTGATCTTAAATTTACCTACCATGTTTTTCCCAAAGATCCCTCTGAAGCTTCATCACAAGTTCATAGTAATCCCACTGCATAAATGGGGCCGACAGAGTGTTCAGGTAACTTGCTTTCACATTTTTTAATGGCACATGCCACCATCATGTCACCATGTCTAAGAAACTACTGCAAAGTCTTCTAACATCCCCTGCCTTTGGACTGGCTCTCTCCAATACATCCACAAAAGACTGCTGGACAGAGGTGTCTAAAACAAGCTTTACCACTTCACACTCCAGCTTAACGCTTTCATGATCCTTTGAACTGAAACTTAGCATGGCATACAAGGTCCCTGCTTCCTTCTCTTCCATCTCTGTCCATTAACTCTATCAGTGCCAAGCTGTTTTAAATTCTCTGGCCATCCTATTTTAGACATCTGTGCCTTTAACACTTGGGATTCTGCCTGGAATCCCCACCCCACCCCTACATAGGCACAGATACACAAGTTCATATTTACCCTTCAAACCTTAGTTTAGGAATTCTTTCCTACTAGAAGCTATATATCATTCCCTAATCCCTTCCCATCAGAATCAATCACTGCCTTCTCTGGACCTCTCTTGCACTTTACTAGAGTTTAAGGCTACTCACTGGCTTCATGTCTGTTCTCACTAACAGACTGTGGACTTATTCTCCAGAATTTATGCTTTGGCTTCTCCTTTCTTTTTATTTGCCTCAGATATATGCATGACCTTAAATTTACATACCACTTATTTTCCAAAGATCCCTTTGGAGGTTCATGGTAAGTTCATAATGAGAGTATAGACTTTAAAAATAAATCTCTATTAACAGCCCAATGCCTGGCACAGTAGGTACTTAATAAATGTACTGAATGAATAAACCAGTAGAGTTTAGTGAGGTGCACAATTCAGGCAAATCAAATTTGCTCCTGTCATTGGTCCAGATGAATCAGATAAAGCTACCTAGCCGGCAAATATGAACTATGGGTTCTTGCTAAGCTTGCAGTCTTTACAGACCTAAAATGAAGTTGGGTTTCACAGTGGAGGAATGTGAGCCTGATCGTATATGCATGTTGCCAGTGTACTTAATTCAAACTCCTATAAGTGGTTCATTCCTAAAGGATAATGTCTAACAAAACTAGCCTTGAAGTAGATTTGAAGTTACAACAAATACTCCTTAATTTTTACTAATGTGTTAAAGGATGCAATAAGCATAGGGTTTGCCCAAAGATGTTATGGTGTGTCATTGGCAAAGAACAAATATAGATGTGGTTTAGATGTCACCTAGTCCCCAAGCCTCACAGCACCATGTTGTTCAGCCCAGATGTCTACAAGACTGTATCTAATGTTAAAAAGCCTCAGCCCCGCTTGACTATATTATCATGCAGCACCCTTCTCCCTATGCCTCTTATTCCATTTTATTAGTCTAGGCATAAAGAATACCACTCACACTAACATGAAAATGAAAGTTTGGATCACCTTTGATCAAAATACAACCTGCCTCTCATTCCGTAGCCTGGTCTCATCTCTAATGTGAGAACCTGATTCATTCCCATCACATGTCTCAGTTTCCATTTACTACTCTGCAGAGGAGAGAAGCCACCATGGCAATTAGTTCTTCTTCAAGAAATCTTTGGCGCCCATTATGTGCTGGGCACCAAAGACAAAATAGAAAACCAGGCATCTCCACGACTTGTCCTCTTAAGAGTTCTAAGTCAAGTAAAAAATACAGAGATAGTACATTCTCCCTCTAACAGATTTGGTCTCTTCTGACATCAGGTATTTTCTGCACGGTATTTGCATACAATTACCTCTGTTACAGGGTCAGAGTCTAGGCTCGGGCGGGGAGTTTGGGTAAGGGGCATGTGGCTTATGGCAACTCAAGAGTTGAGGCCAAGGGTCTTTAGCACACATGGCATGGGTAGGCATCCGGAATTCTCAGGTTGAATCTTCCACCGATCTTCACAGTGGCTGGACTCTATCACTGTGGCTGCACCTATCTGGGAAACGGGGCCTTGTGTATTCATTTGTACAAATAAAGGCTGTAAGCAGTACCACCGTAGTAGGGGTACTAGGCTTACTTCTGCATTTTCCTTGAGATGAGCCTTATACTTCCACATCCATCTCTCCTCACTTGATTCTCACAGTCTACATTATCTACATTATAGATATAAACCACTCAGTCAGGAAGCAGCAAGCAGGGTTAAAACTCGGGGCTTCTGGCTCCAGAAGGGAAGCATGCTTCGTGAAGGACACTGGTCAGAAGATCACTGTGAGAATGGGGGAAGGTCATTTAAGTCAAATCACACAAAACGCTAAGCAAAGATTAAAGAAGTTCCATCTCCCACCCGTGCATCTTTTTACTATTTTCCTTCTTTATTTCCAATAAGATAGCAATCAAAGAAACAATATAATTGAACAGGAGGAAGAAGTTGGAAGATGAGTAGAGTGGCGTTTTCTACCTGGGAACAAAGCATAATCACTTGGGCAATGGAAGATACAGAGAAAGGTCTGTCTGCTGGATACAACCCCAGTGTATAAAAACAAGGTGTTGCTGTCATACTACCACAGGTGTTTGGGATTTGCAATTTATCCAGAGTATAGTAGCATTAAGTCTTTCTATAAATTATTATGAAATAACAGAGATAATTATACAAGCATTTGAAGGCAAAAAAAATGGGTATATGTATATATATGTGTATATGTATATATACGCTTTTCCATTACTGCTTCTGTCTGCCAAGTACAGTACAGTATTAGGCACTTACAGGGGACAGAAAGGGAAACTGGACAGGGTTTCTGTTTTTAAAAATGTAGTTTCATGCATTTAATTTTCCCTCCTAAAGGAAAACCTTTACATTTTATCTCAGAGCTATTTTTAGGAGTTTGGGCTCTCTCAAGGAATTCAGAATAAGTTAGGTAAGATTTTTTTTCACCTAGGACAGATTCTTTACTCATCCTAGTTAAATGAGAGATGAATTACATTCAAGAACTGTACTGGAGAGTAGGTTATGCCCAAGTTTGAAATAACTAGAAGCAATAATTTACCAGCTAGCTGTAATTATAGCACGAGATTCATGCTATAGCAAGAGTTTAACACACAGTCATTTCCATTCGTGTTCTTCCAGATTCTGGGCAAAAAATTTTAATTTTGCCTTAATTTGGAAAAAACCAAAGGGAGAGTTAGTAGCTGTCTTCAAATAGTCAAGAACTTTGCTACATTTCTCCTTGACCTGGACCAGTGGATAGAAGTTACAAAGAGGCCAATTTTAGCTCAGATAAGAAAGAATTTGAGTTGTCTCAGGAGACAGTGAGCTCCCCAGCACTGAAAGTATACAAGCAGATGGAGGGCCAGCTGCTGGGATCGCCAGAGAGGGTTCTCCAGCAGGGGATTAGGAGATGGAACCAGGAACCTACCAACTCCAAATTCTTGGATTTGCAGTCTGTCTCCTTGGCCCACAGCTAAAAGGAAATTTGAATCTTCGGAGAAATGTAACAGTTCTTATTGAAAGTAAAAACTTGCCTTATGTATTTGGGCCCCCTTTTTTTAATGCAGTGAATATACTTAATACTAAAAAAGGCAATAATTACCTAAGTGCTCTATTGACAAAAGTAACATTGACATACTCAAGTGTTACTATGTAAATAGCATTGATGGTTAAAAAACAGAATATATTTACTTGAGAGGAAGATAGTTACAAAATAAAGCCACCTGAATAGATGAAAATCATGCTTGTTTTTATGACTTCTTACACACATTTAAAAAAGAAAACAGTAAGTGGAATAAAAATAAAAAGTATCTCAGTATGTCTAATGCTTTTATGCCTCAGAGTCAGACTGCACCTCCTGCTAAGAGAAAAGATGGTTCCCTTCAAACATTTTCAAGCATTAAGCCCTTGGTATATAGCTCAGCACACACAATAAAACCTGGTTCTTGCAGATGCAAACTAATTCCAGGCCACCCTTCCCCCAGTCTGATGGGGGCACTGCTTCTCAAATGCTAATTAATTAGGGCCACTGTTGAGGTAATATGGGTGACATAAAAATTTGGCTAGGAAAGAAGAATAGAGGAACTAAGTTGAAAAATAAAAGCAAAAGAGATAGAGCCAAGCAAAAACACCTACACCCAAATAACTATACATGTAACAACCAAAATAGAAGGTAAATCTTTCTTCCCAACCCCCAAAGACGAAATTTTTATTTTTCAGAGTCATATAAGGATCTGTTTTATTGTGTAGTTGGTTAAAGAAATGGATAGGGGAATGGAGAAAAAGTTTATTAAATAATGAAGCTTATTCCTAGGGCCTTCAATGACTCAGTGCCTCCTGGGTGCCAGGCGCTGTCTTCATGGCCGGGACACACAGGAGCTGGTGTGGTTCCTGCCTCCAGGACCTCACTCATTCCTGAGGCATACAGGCAGTCCCAGTGAATAACAAGATAGGTTCTTTTTTTGTTTGTTTTTTAGAGACGGAGTCTCATTTTTTTTTCAGAGACAGAGTCTCACTTTGTCACCCTTGGTAGAGTGCTGTGGCGTCACAGCTCACAGCAACCTCCAGCCCTTGGGCTTAGGCGATTTTCTTGCCTCCGCCTCCCGAGTAGCTGGGACTACAGGCACCCGCCACAACGCCCGGCTGTTTTTTGTTGCAGTTTGGCCGGGGCTGGTTTTGAACCCACCACCCTCGGTATATGGGGCCGGCGCCCTACTCACTGAGCCACAGGCGCCGCCCCTAACAAGATAGGTTCTGTAGCTTTGTTAAGTTGAATGTGTACGTAAGTTGAACAGGTACATAAGTGCCTATGTCAGTCAGATGTTTGGAACTCGGGCTCCCTATGTGCACTTCCATAGTGGTCGACCCCACTAATTTCAATCCTCAGCTCAACCTGCTGTCCCTGCACCTTACTCATTAAAAACAAAATAAATCTGAATGCATGAATATCTTTGGATACATATATATGAATTTGTACAACTGGAATAGTAAGTATTTTGAGGATAAATTTGCAAAGCACTCACAGTTTACAAAGAGTTTTCCTAGCCACCATCCTATCTGTTCCTCATTTCGACTGAGCTGTGTTATCCTCACTTCAAAAATAGAATAACCTATTTAATTTTAATTATGAGAGCCTTAATGTTGTGCTTTCTGATTTTAATAACCACACACACAGGGGGTTGTTGTATTTTAACAACCCCACAGTCATCCTGATGTGTACACATAGAACCTGATTACAAAGTGTCTCGCTAAACCAAGTCAGACCATTTCAATGGGCTAAAATCCAAACCCGTTCTCCTCAAGGTTACAGGCTCTTTTCTTGTAATTGTGCCATATCACCAGTTGTGTCTTGGGCCAAAAAATAACATCAAAATATTCTTTGTAGACCAAAAAACAGGTAAGACCAAAATAGCTGAAAATTCAACCTATCAATTGAATAGGAGTAAAAATCAACCTTTTAAAAAAAGCTGAAGTGTATTTCAATTATCTCTCTGATTTTGTGCCTTGTTTTACATATGTATGTGCCTTGTTTCAGATCAGTCTCTTTCCAGGTAGGGTCCAATATTTATTAGTTTAATAGAAAATACTTGGAAAACATCCCCCAGGATGACACACACCGTCCACTATAAACACATACACGGAGTACCAGAAAAATGGGTATGCATTTTGAGAAAGGAAAAAACTGTATTTAAATTGTAATGCTCAATATATACCAATAAGATGAACACAAGGTACGCTGAGCACCTCTAGTAATTGCAGAAGTCAAAGGTGACCTGAGCATGACAACTTTATACACATGTGTGTGAGACTCACTAGAGCTGAAAATAGGTATTCTAGACTCTGGATCCAGACAGAGCCATGGTAGTCAGTGTTCAGCAAAGCACATGGTTGGCATTTAATAAAGTGTTAGATAATAAAAATAGAAGCAATATTTCAGAGTGACAACATCTGGAGAATCTCATTAGCCACAAAGTAAGATAAACAAGCTACCTGCACACGTCTAGATCTCCATACAAAAGGACCCCCCATCCCTTGCCCTGTGGTACAAAAGAGACGGACACACCAGACAGCATGTTTCACCCAACCTATGGTGAGCAAAACAGAGAAAAAGAAAAAGCTCTTTTGTTCAGCTCTCTTCTCTAATTATACCTTGGAGCTAAATAAAGAAAATACAGTACACATGATCAAAAATAATTGAGAAGTAAATAATAAGTAATGGGGTAGAGGGTTTTAATTCTATTATCAGTGGTAGGGTCAGAGGAAACGAACGAATGAGAGCACCAAATTATCAGCAACGGCACGGAACAGAAAAGAAATTCAAACCGGAGGAGACGAGTCAAGAAATTAAACTTGGTTTCCATGTTAATTCAAAACTGTTTGTTTGAGGGCTAAAGAAAAAGCAATGATGACTCCAGCAGAGAAACTGCTCATTAATATCCTAGCAAAACAATAACCTCAGATAATAGGAAATATTACGATGTTTCTAGAGAACAGAGAGACATTCAGATTTATTCTCCCATCCATGGAGCTCATAGATGGTTTAATGCAGTATATTTAGGAGAGCTGAACAAATCTCAACAAGAAGGTTACAACATTGATTAGGGGAAATACTTCCCACTACAAACATCTGGAAACAAACAAACCAGCTAAAAAGCAGGCTGGGAGATGGCGGTCACTTCATCCCTCTAGTAACACTTCATTCCATGAGGGGAATGAAGAAGGGCTGGGGAGTAGGAAGCAGAGGGAATGAGAGGTGTGGGGGGTGGGGGGATGCTCCCTTGGTGCAAAGCTACTGAAGACTGCTACAGTTCAACTTCTCACAGTGTTTTATGAAGCAATACAAGAGATTAATCAAACATCTTCAGCTAACACCTGGATTACACTAGCTACATTATGACAAATGGCTTATAAAAAGTTGACAAATCTTCTTGATTGGACCTAAATAAATAGTCTCCTGTCAAGGGATTTGGTGCCACATCATTTCATAATACTTGTCTCATCTTAGCCAAAACAAGGATAAGAGTTGGATGTTAGGCCAAGAACCACACACTTTGCAAACTATCTGTGTCATATTTATTAAATAGTTACCAATGAGCATGGGGGAGGTGTGAGAAAGGCTCAGATCAGCTGCTTCATGCTAAATACATCTGCTGTCAACTCTTAATATCACTGGATCTTTATGATAGCGAAGAAACACTGAAACTAAACACTGGGCTCCCCTGACACCTTGTAAGCCATCATGCAGCTGTCAGCATCCAAAAGTACCTCACGTCTCTAGCTGCACTGTTCACAGGCCTCCTGAAGGGATTAACAGAATCACTGGCAAATTGACCTAACATAAATGCATCAGCAGATCCTACTGAGATTCTTAAACACACACACACACACACACACACACACTTGTATAGCTCATTCCAACTGTTGCCCTATGTTCTCCCACTTGGTACAAAAGACTTTTTTGGCCATTAGGAAATCAAAACAGCGTAGTAAATGAGCTCTTACTGGGTATTTCATATTGTGAAAAATAGGCAAGAAATAATAACAAATAATGCCTATTATCATTTATAAAGTGTTTAATAAGTGCTAGGCACTTTGTAGGCATTGTTTTTCGCCAACACAATCCTATGAGGTAGTTATTACCTCTAGTTTGCAGATGATGAAACTGAGGTATAGTGAAGTGAACTAACTTGCCCAATGTCACACAAGTTAGTGAGTGGCAAAACCAGCACTGTCTCCTGTTGCAAAGACCATGCTTTTTACCCACCGTGCCACAGATGCCAATTAGAGGTCTCAAAAAATAGAATGGGTTGCTGGGTGAGAGTGAGTTTGTTTACCCATTTCTAGTGTAAGCAGAGGATGTGCGAAGGCATTGAGTCACTCAGTGTGGGGATAGAGTAGGTAATCTTTGAGGTACTTTTGTTCTTCCAATTATTTTTAAAAGATACAATTCACATGCCATAAAATTCACCATTTTAAAGTATAAGTATACAATTCAATGGTTTCTAAAATATTTGCAGGGTTGTGCAACCATCAGGATTTCCGAACATTTCACCCCCCCCCATAAAATTCTAGTCTATTTTCATCACCCTATATCCATTAATATTCTCCCTTCTCCCCAGTCCCAGGCAACCACTAATCTCCTTCTTTTCTATGAATTTACCTGTTCCACACGTTTCATAGAAATGAATCATGTGATGTGTGGCCATACAACTTGAGACTACCTTCTTCACTCGGCGTGAAGTTTCCAAGGCTTATCAGAAAGCATGGAATAGTATTTCACCTTCACCTTTTTGGCGGCCGGGAAGTCCACCATGTGGCTCTGCCATGTTTTGTTCACCCAGTCATTAGATGATGGACTCTAAAGTACTTTCAATTCTTGAGATTTCATGAACACAAGGTTCCTGTCCTTAATCCAACGGAAACAATTAACATGTATGACTCAACTGGATTCAGTTCCAGAACTCTATTTGCCACTTCTTGCTGGATATCTGTAAACTGATGCACCACTGCTACCTAAAACTCACTGTGGCCAAAATTATACTGATTGTCCCCTGAAAGTCTCTCTCCTTCATGCTTCCCTACTTGCTAAGGGCAATACTAATCTCTTAGGTCCACGAAACCATCTTTTGTTTTTAATTCACCTCTCCTTTACATTGCATGTTAACTTATATGCCACCACCTGTAAAGTCTACTTCGACTACACCATTTTTCCTTGATTCTGTCACTTTACCAAATTTGTGCCTCTTGTTTGGATATCACAATAGCCTTCCACTGGTGTTCCCACCTCCTAACTCTCCCTTTTGCAGGCTGTACAACTTTAGCATAATTTGGTTGCTGAATTCATCTTCCTAATATTCAGCTACGTTCAAGTCATTCCCAAGATCAAACACTTTGAATGAAATACAAACTTCTAAGAATTTCTACCCCTTAGTTCAATATAGATAGCTGCTATTTAAAGAGGAAGAAAGGCAGAAAAGTGATACTCGTGTACTTGTCTTGTTTTCACTATTTGGCTATAAACACATTTAAGGCCAGAAAACATTTCACAGCTGGGTGATAATGACAAACCAGTGGAGAGACAGGCCTTATCTTGAATCCTGGCTGAATCACCAGCAGCATCATAATCCACGAGCGTCAGTTACCTGAAAAAAGGAGAAAAACCACTTACCTCTGCGGACTCCTGTGTAGAGGTCGTATAAGTCAAGCATACAGCACTTGACAGAGTTTGGGCTCCATACATTGCAGCTATTACTTTTAATACTCATCTTTGACTCCTCTGCAAATCATGGCACACTAGCCTGCACAAAGAGGGGACTTAGAAATACGTGTACGGCTAAGTGGAGATGCGGGGTTCAGATGGGATACGAGGGAAAACCTCAACCGCAGAAAGAAATAGACAAAGAACCAGTAACTAGTGTTTGCAGGAAATGAAAAAGGTGACTTTGAACAGATGAGCAGGATTTGGATATTCAGAAAGGAATAAGCAATGATCAAGGAAGGGCCTGCCTGGAATGCCAGGTAGAGGAGACATGAAAAGGCTATGCCTTACTGGAGAAGACTTGACAATGGCTAAGAGTGGATAGTAGAGGGAAATTGAGTTGGCCAGTAAATTATAAACACCTCTGAGACTAAGAAAAGCTTAATCTCAATACAGCAGTAACCACAGAGCCACTGCAGGTTCTCAGGCAGCCAAGTGGCATGATTAAAGTAGTGTTTTTGATACAATTGGGTGTGCGTGACATATCAGAGAGCAGGAAGAGGCAATTTATACAAGTGTTCTAGGTATGGAAATGTGCAGCAAGATGACCTGGCTACAAGGGAAATAGAGCAAGGGGTTAAAAAGAAAATCACAGGACCTAGTAACAAATACTGGAAATGAATCTAATCTTTACCCTTCTTTACCCTCCCTAAGGCCCTCTTTTGGTTTTTTCCTCAAAATATCTTCAAACAAGCTGCTCTTCCTACAAGTCTTTGTTTTCAGAAACAAAGCTGGGCATAAGTTAGCCAATTAACCAATCAACTCTTTAGTCACTGCTGTCAAGCTCTTCTGGCCCTAGATGGGAAGATGCCTGCTTATCTGCCTGGGTATGCCCAGCACTCGATGCAGTTCAGCTCAGAACACTTCTAAAGAGAGAGGAAGAGTGTAAGTTAATCATAACTCGTGTTTAAAGATCCAGCACCTTTCCCAAACGCTCCTGTTAGAGCGCAGACACCCCAATCAAAAGCAAACCTTAGGCTCCATGTAGACAGCATCTGTCACCGAGGCCAGACCAGGTTAGAATCTACCCCAAGAAGCCGATTTCCACAAAGATAATAAAGACAGTTGAGTCTTTACTCTCCATAGGTGGCAAAGCATAGGAACAGTTTTGTCCCACCTTTTATCCTTTCTCTTGAGCTGCTGGTTTGTAAATGAAAGTTTCCAAGTTTTAACTAGAACTTACTCTTGCTGGCCGAAACAGTTTTCAGAAGGTAAATTTGCTTGCTAAATAATCATCCAGCTAGATTATATTCCAGAAACTCACTCTGTGAAGTCTCCAAATTTCATAAACCTTTCAGAACAGACCATCACTCAGGACGCAAACTAGAGAGGAGACAAGACCTCCAGTCTCTTCTCAGCCGATGCTTGCAAAGTCTCCTCTGAACTGGGAATGTCAGTGCTTCTTCCACAAAAGCCTCCAAGTTTCTTATAAACTGGGAGAGAGACCAGGATAAAAGAAGAGATGAAACCAGTGCTTCATCAAACTGCAAGTAATAATGAACAAAAGGAAGACATCAAAAGAAAGATAAATATTTCAAAGAAGAATAGGAGAAAGGCCTTTCTGGAGACAGACTTCACTGAGTGATATTAAAATTATACTCTTATTTGCACTAACACACAGGTGAGGAAAGGAAAGGAAGGGTAGAGCATACCTGAGACTACCTAGTGAGCCAGCAGGTAAGCGCTGTCTCTATTTTCCTCTGTTACCAACTTTCACAGACTGCCAGAATTAGGGGGGCCTTAAAGAAGCATCTTCCAACTTCCTCATGAGAAAACCAAGGCCCAGGGACAGTGAATGACTTGTTCTCGGTTAGACAACCAGCTAAAATCAGCACAGAGACTAGAAAGAACTCAGTCTGGCTCAGTCCCCCTGGCACACATGGGCCCTTTCCCTGTGGAGAGAAGGGAAAGCAGGGTGGAATCCTGGAAATTCTGTCACACACTAGCCTTCAGGCCATCATGTCTGCGCTATTCATTTCTTCAGAAAAGGATTCAAAGTACTATTGTGATTTGAATATGAAAATCAGTCGTGCTCTTTAGTGGAGAAATACAGTAATCAACACATTTTTAGGAAGACAAAACATAAACGCTCATTAAATGACCACATATACCTCTCATGCTATCTTTAAGAATTAAAAAGAAAGTAAGCAGATAAGACATTGGAAGAGAATATGGATGCTTTAAAACTACCAAGACCTAGCTTTAAGTGGGAGATAACTACAACAAGTAATAGCATATTGCATACAGAAGGAAGCCGCAGCAAGACGAGAACCATTACAGACACCTAATTCCTAAAAAGATTCTGGAACATCTCCTACTTGCGCCACCAAACTGCACTCCCTTCTAATAGTGGCACCAAAAGAGCACAGTCTAATACGTAGATTTCTCTAAAACCAATGTTCTTGCTAAATGAATGAAATGTAATGGGTATTTTTTTTTCTTTATACTTAAAAGACGAATCAGGTTAAACAGGTTATCATAGAAGTCAGCATCCAGTTTTTTAAAAAAAGAACACACAAAATCCAAAGAGTCTGGGTTTAGACACAGAAAACCATTATAAAACATGAAATGTGGCTGTATTAGCAAGACAGATATTTATATACTCTAAATTCACTGATTCTCTCTTCTCCTACTTTAAGTACTTAAGATCCTAGAATGAAAAATAAAAAATATTAGGGAGACACCAACTACTGCTTGATAATTTCTCATTCAATCCTTACAACTGTTAGGCTGAGTATCATTTATCTCGATTTAAAGACGAGAAAATGGAAACTGAGAGGGCAACTCAATCACGATCACAGAGCAACTAAGTAGAAAAGTTGGAATTGAATGAATTCAGGGTCTTTTCACTACACCTATAGTTCTCCAAGCGTGGTCTGCAAACGTTTGAGGGTGCCCAAGTCTTTTTTAGGTCTAGAGAATCAAAACTATGTTCATAAAACGACTGAGACTCCATTAGCCTTCTTCCACACTAATGTTTGCACTGATGATGGAGAAGCAGTAGAGGTACAGCTCCTGGTGCCTTAACATGAATCAAGGCCGTGGCACTAAATTTCACTAACAGTCACTGCTGGCTCACGTGCAATAGAGACACTGCCAGTTTCACCTAAGAATACCCTTGAAGCAGTAAAAATTAATAATTGTATGGAATCTCAGCCCTTGATTACGTATCTCTTTAATAATCCGTGTGACGAAAGGGGACATGCGTAAAGCACTCCTGCTGCCTATTAAAGCACCATTTTAAAGCAACCCTTGTTGCTGAAGAAAAGCAGCTGTTTGAGTTGAGAACTACACTAGCCACTTTTCTTGTTTTGTTTTTAATATGAATGACTGGTAAGTGATGGCTATACAGATTTGAGTATCTGGTAGATATTTTCTCAAAAATGGTAATAGCGAGTCTGTCATTTCAAGGAAAACTGTACTTGTTGCCAATGATAAAATTCACGATCTCAAGACAAACTTTGAATTTTGTAAAATTTGCACCTACTACCATGAACCTCTTGTGAGATCAGTTCTTCTATTGACAAATTTGATTTTTTTTAATATTATATAAAGAAATGTGTCAATGTTTAGAATATCTGAATAATTTGGTAAACCCGTATTTTCTAATTGACCAATACAGGATGTTACAAAATCATGCATGGATAAAAGATACTGTTCTTCACACATTTATTTATTTTTATAACCAGGGTGTTGCTCTGTCACCCAGGCTGGGTGCAGTGGTGTAACCATAGCTCACTGTAATTCAGCTCAGAACATCTCTATAGAGACAGGAAAAGAGTGAAGAGTGTAAGTTAATCATAACTCTTGTTTAAAGATCCAGAACCTTTCCCAAACACTCCTATTAGAATGCAGACACCCCTATGGGACGCAAACATCAGACCCCTTGTGGATGGCAGCTGTCACTGACTGCCCAACCAGGTTAGAATTTATCCCAAAGAGGCTACTCAGCTTCTGGGCTCAAGCAATCCTCCCATCTCAGCTAATTATTACAATTTGTTGTAGTGACAGGGTCTTGCTATGTTGTCAGGCTGTTATCAAACTCAAGACACCCTCCTGCCTTGGCATCCCAAAATGCTGCGATTTCAGGCTTGAGCCACTGTGCCCACCCTCTTCACACACTTAAATGAATTAAAATATAAAACAGACCAGTAGATTTTTAGTAGAATAAGAGTACAAAAACTTTATTGATATGATTTCAGATTCCACATTGCAGCTATCTTTGAAGAAACTACCACTTATCAAATCTCATTATAGTTTCAAGGAAGAATATCCATAATTATCTGAAAAGACTATTAAAATATTTCTCCCCTTCTAAAATATGTTTAAAATATGTTAAGTCCGTGTAAGGCTGGACTTTCTTTATATACTTCAACATTTCACAACAGACGGCATGCAGAAGCGTGTATGAGAATCCAGCTGTCTTCTATTAGACCGGACATTAAAGAGCTTTCCAAAACTATTTTCAGTATTTTTTACTGTGAAAAATATTTTTCAGAAATCCATGACTTATGTTAACATATAGCAGGTTTACTATTTTTAAATGTTTTCATTAATTTTCTCATTTAAGTTGTCTAATTTGAATTTCTAATATAGTAAATATTGATAGATAAAATCCATGTGAACATAAACATCTCCAAAAAGTCTTCAGTTATTTTTAAGAGTTGTAAAGTGGTACTGAGAGCAAAAAGATTAAAACACGCTTTACTGTATCATGCTACGTGCCTTTAATATTTAAAATGACAGTAGAAAAAAATTTCTCTGTACAGATGCTGCTCCAGAGATTTCAAAGTGATTACCAAAATGTAAACTTACTAGTGTTTTTGATCAGAATGCTTTCAGGCAGCCTGAACCCTGTGGTCACCTGTACAAAGAAAAAAGATCCCCTAAAATAAAATGCTTGTAAAGGAAGCCTGAAATTATGGGTAGGTCCAAAACATCCTAATCAAGTGAGGGGAAAAAAGAGAGAAGAAAGTTCTACCTACCTCAAACAATTTCAAAGCAAGGCCTCCAATGATGTGCAGCGTCCGATGTCTCAGGTGGAAAAAAATCTATTTCCTAACAGCTAAAATCAAGGAATATTTTAATTATCCCTATTTTTAATTAGTAGCAAGAATTATTCTTTACATTACAGGGGGAAAATAACTGGAAAATGCCTACATCCAGCTATTTACCTGTGATGTTCATGACAGAGGTTACAAACAAGAAGACATCAAATCCAATTAAAAAGCAACTTTTTAATCAGGATAGATCCTTTTATCTTTAAAGTCAGTATTAAACCTTTGGTAAACCACTGGAACTTATCATTTGACTTGAAAGAAAACAGTAAAAGGTAGAAGTCACAGCTCACAAGCAAATGCAGAGTTTTGTCTTCTCTATTCCTGTTAGGAGGTGGCTATCAAAGAGCCAGCGGGGGTAGTGTGGGTACTCATTTGTTCCACCAGACATGTGTGTCTGTAAACAGAGCTAAGAGGACAAACAAGTTAATTTCTGCAAAGCATATATAAATGTTCTAGTTTACAAACGATTTAACTAAAAGATCTTGCAAAATATTAAGCACTTTGTTATCGTTTATTAGCTTTGTCAGCCAAATGTGCCAGAAGATGGAAAACTTAAAATGCCATCTCAAGAATAAGTCCAATTATGCCTATATTTGAAAATTAAACTACAGAAAATATAGTCAGCCTTTTGAGTTGACATGGCATCCATAAAAGCCCAGTTTGGGGCATAGGAATAATAATAAAGACATTGTATTTTTCATTTAGGATAACATTAAAACCAAAGTTATTCTCAAGTAAGCCATAAAAGTTTGCTCATTTATCCTATTGAATTTTACACTTAAAAGTAGGTAAAGTGGCAAAATTTATATATATATATATTTTACCAAAATTTTAAAAGTGTAATATACCTAAAACCACTGGATCACGCAGTTTAAATGGATGAATTATGTGATATGTGAGTATCTCAACACAGCTATGAAAAAAAAAAACAATGATTCTGCCCAGATGCTAGGGCAATCCCAGCTGCCAGCACCATCATGGAGGTTTATATATCACAGACATCAACTATCTAGTCTCACTAGTAAAGATGCTTCAATAGCAGGAAGATGTTTGGTGGTCACCGCCAGTAAGATTTGATCGCCAACTCTTCAACTTTTCTAACATAGCGTGGGTAAGACAAATCAATAAGAAAACAAAGAAAAAGTCACATAGTTGGTTCCTTTAAGCTTATTTAATATTTGAACTCTTATTTTCTATTTTCCCAGACCCCAGAAAACAAAGTTTTTAGATGACCAATATTTTGTTCCAGAAACATACAGCCTTATCAGCTAATTCATAAAAGAGCTATTTTACAAAGGTACTTCTGGATAATTAGAACAATAAAGTCTTTTAGGCATTTCAAAATGTGATCAGTAAAAATACATGATTATTAATAAAGTTTTTTAAAGATAGTTCCAGATTTTTCTTTAAAAGCAATTTCTGTTAAAGAGTACATGATTGTATGGTGAACAAGGAAAATAAAATGTTCTAGTAAGAAGAGGCTATTAAAAATAACCAACAGTGTGCACATGACAGTTACCATTTTTGCAGCACATATGCTTAGCAGTTGGCACCTGGGAATGGCAGGGAGGGCTTCCTTCTAGGAGGGACTTTTGTTTTCCCCCTACCAATGTATTATCAAAACCTCTCAGTAGCAGTGGGGAAGTCATAAGAAACCAGGCAAAAAGAACTCTTTTTCTTTAGGAAAGAACAACTTAAGAGATGATGCTGAGAGGGATAAAAACATCAGGAAAAACATGATTTAGAAAACAAAAATTTGTAATTATCAGGGGCAAAAAACTAGCCAGCAGGAAGTTGACTGTGAGGTCCTGCTAATTTTGTATTCTGAAGTCCTATACACACAGTTCTCAATGTTGCCCTCTGTGACACACAGGAAATACTGACCAAAAGCTCTAGTAGTTCAAAATAACATCATATACCAATTGCAGAGATGAGAGCTTCCACTTCAAAATACAGAAGCCGCATTGAAATACACCAAATTTAGCATCAAAGAGGGAAAAAAAAGATGCACATAAAAGACAATTTACAGGAAGTATAATTATTTTCTTTTAGCTTCTAAAAATAAGAAAAAGGTGAACTTTTCTCCTCTGCCATCGTAGTAGCTCCTCCCTTTCCTCCCCCAGAAACATATAAAGAAACTCTTAAAAGGGGAACTCATCCTTTCTAATAGTCATCAGAAGTTGTTTGGGGGAAAAGAAAGCTAAAAAGATTATGAAAAATATCTCCCATGGAATATAATAAATAGTTAAAATTTAGGTTCTAAACACCAACGTATCTCAACAAGCAGTCCAAGTTAGCTGATTTTAAAGCATGCAAAGTATATGGCTTCTAAGGCAGTAATGACTTTAAATTATAGCACTTTGGGGGCTTGCTGATTTGCCTTGATTAACTCTGTTCTCTGAAAAGGAAGGAGACACTCCAAATGTAATTTCCCACTTAATAGCAAAGGAGGCATTAAGCCCAGAAGAGAGCTTAGTGTCATAGCAGGTCACTTCAACAGCAAAAAATACAGATTTCTTGCTCTGGGAAGGTTGTTTTGTATACTATCCTTTTACCTATGGAATAGATTCCAACTTCTAGTCACAGAACTTAAAGAAAAATACTTTGATGGCAACCAGTCTCACTCGTAAACAAAAATTAATAACTAATTTAATCATTCCGAAAGAGACATAATGTTAAAGTCAAATGGATGTGATTATAATGGCTAAAATGAAATAAAAGGTGTGGGAAGCCAGGATGGGAGGAAGAAGGGAAGAAGTTAGGCTGGTAAGAGAAAAGAACACTCAAAATTTTTAAATCTTTTCAAAATTAGACTTCACCCTGGGGCTTTGTTTGAAAATCTCGATATGAATTTATTTAGAAGTACTAGAGCTATGTTCAAAGTATTTTTCCAATTAACCTTATAAGAGTTCTAAAGAGACATTAAATGGTAGGAAAAGAAAAGCAAATAATTACTAAGGATACTCTTTGAGCTAGAAAAGAAACTGAAACTTTGCTAACCTAGAAGCTTCTTAATTGAGAGCTAGAGAATTATGTAATTACCCTGTAGTGTCTAAAGTTAAGGTGAAAGTGTTATTATGTTTACTTTTCTCCTGATTAATTGCCACCTGGTGGCCTTAGTGTCAAGTGGCTACAGGTGTAACCCTTTTAGATAGGGTTGACTACATTATTTCTAGCAGCACAATATAACCATTTGGTTTTTATTTGTTCCTCCTAAGATATATGGAAGTTCCAAGTTTCAAGCTTCATTTATATATCAGTTTCTGGTTCTAAAATTTTTAATCTCATTCTGAGTTAAATACTTGGTTTATGACTAAAAATAGAATTCCAATTTATAGATGAGGTCCAAAGATCCAAGTTGATCTACCTAAAGAAAGAGATCAGTTTTGAAAGGACAGGAACAAGAATCTTTACACAGATAAATAAGCTTATTAAGTTGTAGTGGTGTTTGTAAAAGTTGGTGGGAACCCTTACCATTTGGGGTGAGAAAAATCTTTTTTTAAATTGGACTGTAGGAAAGAATAAAACATCCTGGCAACCCACAGAGTTCAGAGGGCACTACATGTGAGCAATGGATGAACTTCTTGTTTATTGACAGAATTTACAGATTTCATTTTAGTTGGCAAAAATACTCCCAAACATATATACCTAATGCACAAAGAAAACCACAGAAAGCCAATATAACTGGAGTTCTCAAGTTACAACTCTGAAACATTTATCCTCTGCAGGGTGCTGCCCATACCACTAATTGTTCTAGAGCAGGCAGTTACCAACACCTTGCCTGCAGTATCCAGTGTATGTTCTGGTCTGCAATTTTTAAGGTCACTCAACGGCCCAGTGTGGAAAGAGCTACAGGAGCCAAGTCAGAGGAAGTGCTTTTGGAGATGGTGTGAGCAGTTCTGCCTCTTCCATCACATCTTTCTGCACTCCACCCTTGGCTCCCTTTTTGACTCAGAGCCCTTTGGCACCATCAGTGCAAAAATTAGAGTCAAACCTCCAGGTACTAAAAATTTTACTGGCCTTATAATCAGCAGTACCCGTGGCCAATGACAGCCATGGTTCGACTCAGTAGTGATTCAGTCAGATAACCTTCCTGAACTCTACTCCCATCCCACCCTTCCTTAGCAACCCCCACCCTGCCACCACCTGAAACATTTCTATTTGTTTGTTTTTACTTCCTGCTCAGTCTGCAGGGGCAGTTTTTCACAAGTGCCAATGTCTAATGTATAATTATAAAAATGAAACAATACCAAGAATAACAAATTTATAGTCAAGAAAATAAAATTTGCTTTCCTCTCCCTCCCAAATCCCAACCCTCAATAGAAAAGACGACAACAGAAGAAAACACACCCATTTTCAAGTGCCTGCTATTTAGTGCACTGAGGTTCCTGTTAATGGAGGGTTGATCCCATCCCACTAGAGAGAAGAGGAGCTTGCCTCAGGGTGGGAGGAAGCCCAACTACTCTCAACCACTGGGCAGCACACAGCTCAAGTCCTGCACTCCAAAGAGCCACAGGGCAAACACCGGAGCCTTGAGGTGACCCCCAGAAAAGCAGCCTCCCAGACAGATTAGGGCATGGAGTAGAGTCTCATGAAGACAAGCTGCTCCTCCATCCCCCTTCCCACTTCCACCACCTGGTCACCTCTCTACCCCACCTCCTAATACCCCGTCCTGACCTCTTTGCTTCAGGAGCAACTGATCCTTGGGTGTACTAAATACAAAGGGCTAAGATTCTCACTACTCAATTAGAACAGAACAAGGCAAAATAAAAATTAAAATGTGCTTTCAAATACGGAATGAAGTCAAATAAATACATCTGATTTTCTCTTTTCCTTATGTCTAAGTACAATTTCATATCCTACACCCAAAGCTCTATACATTTGGTTTTTGTTCTGAATCAAAATGCATTTTCAATGGTGAGAAGAGGAGAGTGAGAGAATGGATATTCCCTCACTGACAGACTAGTGCAGCTGCCACACTGTGAAGAATTAGTCCCGCTCTGGGCACCGTGGGACATGGCTAACCCCAGGTGGTTCACAGGTAGATCCTCTGTCACACACTCTCTGCATCCACACTGGAGCCAGGATGTGATGAGGCAAGGCCGATGCTCAAAATCCAACAACCTGCAGTCACCTCCAGGACACACGGCTCTAACTTTTATCTGAGAAGAAAGATATGTGGAAATCACATTAAGAAAAAAGGACCAATTAGCACAGCAAAGAATACCCATGAGACTCTGTGGGCTTGGTTAAATTTTTGTTTCTGAATCAGAACAGCCTCGTTCGAAAGTATGTAAGCACAATTAATACAACAAATTGCTGCACTGAACACAGAGCCACCTGCAGCCCACTTGCCTCACTGTTAGGGGAGGCAAGTACAGCAAGACCTAAGCAGGCTCAAACCTCCACACTATGGAGTCCCAGCCACACGAGCAAATCTCATGCTGGATCTTGGATTTACCAGGCTTCCCACTGCTCTGCTTTCTGCTTTTAAAAAAAGGAAGGAAGAGAGGAGAGAGGATGGCAAGGCAAGTGAAAACCGCGGTTAATCTTAAGAGAAGGCAGCAGACAAGAGCCTCCACTTGATATATGACATTTAGCAACAAAACAGTTTTTAAAGTCATTAAAGAAATGGAATCTCAGGTTTTCACCTTAAAGAAGAGTAAATCATTTCTTCAGTGTACTGCTCAAGGCAGGATGATTCTAGAGTCTACAAGTTACAATTTTTATTTTTTAATTTTTAATTATTATAGGTACATAATAGTCGTGTTATCTCTATAGAATACATGCAATGTTTTGATAGAGGCATACAATGTGAATTAATCAAATCAGGGTAAGTGGAGTATCCACCACCTCAGGCATTTTTCCTATCTCTGTGTTAAGAAACATTTCAATTCCACTCTTTTCGTTGATGATAGTCACTTTGTTGTGCTATCAAATATTGCTTTCTATTTATCTATATATACATTTTTTTTTTTTTTGAGACAGAGTCTCACTTTGTTGCCCTTGGTAGAGTGTCATAGTTCACAGCAACCTTAAACTCTTGGGCTTAAGTAATCTTTTTGCCTCAACCTCCCAAGTAGCTCGGACTACAAAGGGCTAAAACTCACCCACCACAATGCCTGCCTATTTTTTTTTTTAGAGACAGGATCTTGCTTTTGCTCAAGTTGGTCTTGAACCTGTGAACTCAGCAATCAGCCCGCCTTGGCCTCCCAGAGGGCTAGGATTACAAGCGTGAGCCACCGTGCCCAGCCTGTCTATATTTTTGTACCCATTAACCAATCCACCTTATCCCTCCTCTCTCCCCACAACCCTTCCCATTCTCTGATAACCATCATTCTACTCTCTATCTCAAAAAAGATCAATTGTTTTTAATATTTATCTCCCACAAAATGAGTGAGAACACCCAAGATTTGCCTTTCTGTGCTTGGTTTATTTCACTTAAACAGAATGTTCTCCAGTGCAAGCCACAATTTTCACATACCTGAGTGCTTATCTGTGAGGGCTGATCCAGCCAGCCTTTGGCAAAGAATGGTGTAACTTTCCTCCACCTTCTGTAAAACAAAACCCATAGGTTTTTTTTATTTGAATGTCACGAAAAAGACAACTTTAAAAAACAGAAGAGAAGGTGTATTTACTTATTTATTCATGTTTTAGAGACAAAGTCTTGCTCTGTTGCCCAGGCTAAATGGCACTGAAGTGATCATAGCTTATTGCAACCTCCAACTATTGGGCTCAAGCAATCCTCCCACCTTAGCCTCCTGAGTAGCTGGGACTACAACAGTGTGCCACCACAACTGGCAAATTTTGAAAAATTTTGTAGAGATAAGGTCTTGCTTTGTTGTCCATGCTGGTACTGAACTCCTGGCCTCAAGCGATCCCCCTGCCTTGGCCTCTCAAAGTGCTGGGATTACAGGCATGAGCCATCACACCCAGCCAAGGCTTTTTTATATTGCTCCCAAATTTCAACATTAACATCATTAAAAATTTTGTTAATGGGAATAAAAAAGTAAATTTTATTCCTTTTACTCATTTTTCCTTGGAATATGTAAAACTTACCCATGTAAAAGGAATGAAAAGGGGATAATCTGTAAAGGAAATTCTTCCATCCCTAGACATCACCATGAAAATAGTTCCACGTTATATGGCATGAAATCCAGGCATGTGCCACATCAAGATTACACATATGACAGTGGTCCCGTAAGATTATAATGCCGCATATACAGAAAACTGATACACAGCACTTGATACTGGCATTGTAGGTCAGTATGGTGCTGGGACATTTGTTTTTCCATATTTAAAAAGTGTTATACGAATAAAAATACATATTCCATGTATACTTGTATAAGTATAGTTTATGATGTTTACACAATGACAAAAATGCTAATGGTTCATTTCTCTGAACATATCCCCATTGTTAATTGACTGGCACGCAATCCCCTTTTAGACATCTCCCCAGCCACAGAATGATACTAAATATTGTCATGAGAAGAGGGGAAAATCTATCACATGAAGTTAAAAGGGAAAACTAAGGGAGACTACTCTTTATCTTAAAAAGCTAAGGACATGTTTAAATCTGCCCCCAAAGCCTCTCAACTAAATGATGTCATAAAAAAAATGTTTTGAGATCTAGCAGCTAAGTCTACTGATAGCAAACCTTAAGAGGGGGTCCTTCTCTCAGATACTGCCACACAAATCACTTGAAATAGTGACATCTTCCATTACGAATATACAAATATCCCATTCATGACCAGGTTTCTAGATTACAGGAGCCACTGAAGCCAATTTCTATTTCTCATAGCATCTGGGAAACTACCAACGTCACTAAATGAGTCACAGATAATTAATAGGTTATAGCAAGTTACAGCAATTCCACACCTACTTTCATATTTATAAACCCCATCTACCTCACCTTATTGTTCATATCATCTGATGAAGGCCGGCCAACTACCTCAAGCATTTTTAGGTTCTTCAACTTAGAAACCCACCCAAACACATACTTTACAGAGCTACAACTTTCTCTACTCTAGTGATCTGTCACAAGATAAACAAAGCCAATCTCAGTTTTTTATCCAGGCTTACTTATGGATAATGGTTAAAGAACACAGACAAATCTAAAACCTGAACTTTGTTGACATCAGCATTTCAATCCTTCCATACTTCCCCTCTGCTAAATGTGTTTCTAATAATCAAGTTCCAAGGATGCTGAAGTATGAGGTGGTACCTTTAAGTGTTCAAGGTCAGCCTCTATCTTATGAATGTACTCCATGATCTGGCTTTGTGAATCTGCACAAGAGGAGGGACTCTGGATCTCAAAACAGGAATCCTCTATAGCTCCCCAGCGCTGCTGGACCAGGAATTCTGGGGTGAATGGTGAGACTGCCCCATCAGAATGAGCATTTGGGAGAGAATGTGGCTGCTGGAGGATGGAGTCTGTAGAGGAGAGGCCGGTCATGGGTTGCAGGGTCAGTGAGGAAGCAACCTCTTCATCTGTGGAACTCTCCTGCACTGTGTCATAGCCATCAAGGATCAAATAGTTTCCTATTGATAGAGACAGAACAGTTTGATAAGATTAGTAGTGCCATCAGAAAATAAGAAAATAGAGATGGTATAGTATGCTGTCAACTTGAAAAGCTAAAGAGAGGAGAAAGTCTTATTTCTCAGTAAGTACTGCAGAATTTTCTCACTTCAGATTAAAGCTAAACTTAGCAACCTTGCATAGTAATTTCTGAATAACTTAATATTAACATTTTAAAAGTCTAAAGCTGGGACTAAGCACTGTGGCTCACACCTGCAATCCTAGCACTCTGGGAGGCCGAGGCCAATGGATTCCCTGAGCTCATAGGTTCAAGAGCAGCCTGAGCCAGCGGTCTCTAAAATAGCCAGGCATTGTAACAGGTGCCTATAGTTCCAGCTACTTGGGAGGCTGAGGCAAGAGAATTGTTAGAGACCAAGAGTCTGAAGTTGCTGTGAGCTATGATGCTACAACACTCTACTGAGGGCAATAAAGTAAGAGTCTGTCTCAAAAAAAAAAAAAAAAAAAAAAAAAGAAGTTTAAAGTTGGAAACTACAAAGTCCCTATTTGATCTTGCCACCACTTCCCCTGCCAAAAACCTCTCTTGCCTCATCTCCTGCCGGGGTTGCATAACTACAAAAAGCTTGCTCTGATGGCACAGCCCCTGCTTCCCTCTGCTGTCTGCTGGAATGCTCTGCTCCTAGGTATCAACATGGCTTTTCCCCTTCCTTCACTCAGGTCAAATGCTCAAATGCTACCTCATCAGAGTCTTCCCTGATCACCATGCCTACCCTCACTACCTTCTGTCCCATCAGTCTGACTTACTTTTCTTCCTAGTACTTTTTTCTGACATCTATCTATTTGTTTACTTATTTATCATTCCTCTTTACCCTACCAGTAATTAAGCTTCATAAGAATAGGGGATTTTTCTGTGTTTTAGTCACTGCTATCTCTCTCATCACCTACAAGAAATGTGGCATAGAATAGATTCAGTAATTATTTACTGAATAGAGGAATAAATAAAATATCACACACATTCTCTTAGATACCAAAAACAACATCCATTTCAGAATACAGAACAGTTAACAATGATTCAAATAAAAATTTAAATGTAAAAAAAAACTTGCCTGAGATGCGTAAATTAACATCCTTCTCTTCCTTTTTAACTGCTCCATCACCTTCTGATGGATTATCATCACTATGTGCTTCACGGGCATCAAAAAAGTGCTCTCCACTCTCATCAAGACCCCCTTCTGGTTCTGTGGTAGGCATCTCTGGGGTCATAATCATGTGGTCCATTACTAAAATGTTACTTGCCTGGCTATCTTGGGATGCCAGTACCACTGAATCCCGTGGAGCAGAAGATTCAGTTGAAGTCCGTGGACTATCACAAGTTGCACTGTCACCAGTTCCAGTTCTAAAGGGGATCTGTTCTTCACCAGGATGATAGACCTTAGTATTTTCAGAGATCTGGAGTCCACTGTCTGCCTGTACTGCCTGAGAGGCTGTCCTATAACTTGAGAAATGCTGCCAAGCTTCCTGAGTGCTCTTCTCAGTCAAACCTAGCTGTTGAATCAGCAACTGCTTCAACAAACCCACTAAAAGATTTCAAAAGAAGAAAAAAAGGGGAAAAAAATAAAGCACATTCACAACTATATCCTCAGACTGCCAGATTTAGTCAGCTAAATTATCAATAATCTCTAAAAGTAAGGGCTTTGGAATAACATATACCCAAAATATTTATTTCACACAATCTTTAGGGTTTTGGGGGTTTTTTTTTTTGCAGTTTTTGGCCAGGGCTGGGTTTGAACCTGCCACCTCCATCATATGGGGCCAGGGCCTTAGTCCTTTGAGCCACAGGCGCCTCCCATCATTTGGGTTTTTGAAAAATGAAATAAAGCAACATTTTCTAGAGCAGTGGTCCCCAACCTTTTTGGACTGGGGACTGGTTCCACAGAAGACAATTTTTCCATTGGGATGAGGGGGTTGGTAGAGTTTGGATGGTGATATGAACCATGGGGAATAGTGGGCAGATGTAAGTACAGATGAAGCTGCTTCACTGGATGGCCTGCCACTCAACTCTTGCTGCTCCGCCCAGTTCCTAAGTTTCACGGAAGACAATTTTTCCACCAGGGGTGGGGGTGGGGGCAGGTGGAGTTCTGCAGCCTAGTTGCTCCTAACAGGCCCAGAGGTTGAAGACTACAGTTCTAGGGAAGAATTAATATTTAAAAAGATCTAAATCTTACACCAGAAAAGATCTAAATCATCTCAATAGGAAGGTATTCCTTTTTTGAACATCTATAAAACTAATATCTTGCCTCTATTTTTTCTTCCACATAACTAGAATAATAACCCCAAAAGCACTTAAGAATGTTGAGAAATCTGTGTTAAGTTCAACAACAACAAAAAAAAGTCCTGCTTTGTCTAGTAGGTATTATATACATAGGTATTATTTTTTCTTATTTCATTGAATATACAGAATATTTATTATTTATAATAACATAAAGAATCTCCCTAAATGGTGAATAAGAAAATAATACTGCCCTGTAATAAAATTTCAGTGATTTAGTAGTATGTATAATTTCCAGGAATAAGGAAAAATTCATCAGTTTTTAAAAAATTACTGTACTGTTTTTAAAAATTACTGCACAGCATCTTTGGGTTGCTGAAAATAAGAACCAATTTAATTTTGAATGGACAAACTATATGCTGTGAGGTCACTCACACAATGACAGAATTCAGAAGTCTTTAAGACTGTTACTTCAGGAGAATTTAGACTACACTGGATCTTAAATAACCTATCCCTTCTTTCATTGCTGGCTTACTATCTGTCTTGATTCTTTAGGTGAGCGGTGTCCACATAAGTCTGAGTCTCTGACTCTCTCTGCTCCTGCTCTACATTAATTCCCTGAGTAGGAATTATCATGGCTTTTCTTCTAAACCACTTTCTAAAGTTTCAGCCCTAAAACATCAACTTCCTGCTGTTCACTTCCTTTTTAATGGCTTATCATTCATTACCCTAATCTTCACATGTCTTAAAACTGAGCCTACAATCCCTGCCAAATAAAAAAAAGGACAAAATAAAATATGACAGAGTGAGATGGGGGGAGAAGGTGATGGCCCTTTTCTGACTCCCACATGTGATATGAATAGTAAAATTATCTCTAAATATAGTACAGCCTCCATAGTTGAACACCTCCTTACGTTGATCTAATTTTCATAGACTGCACTACATATGTTCAATAAAAGGAAATTATTTATGTTGACCACCTTGGATGTTGACCAGTTTGGTACAACCCTTTGGGTGATCAACTTACAGAGGTTCTACTGCATTCCCTTTCCTTTGCCCTCACATTCAAATAAGTCAATTGTTTTAAGCATTTGTTGATTCTTCACTTTATTTTTATTCCTTGTGATACCCGTCTAGTCCAAATCCTTTTAGCCTCAAGCCAAGATGACTGTAATAGCTTATTTAGTAAGTGCACCACTCCAGATCTCTCTGTTCAAATCCTTTCATAGTTCTCAGATAAATCTTTATTAGCCTGGTTTAAAATGGTTCCCTACAAATAAAATAATTGTTTTCAGCCTTTTTCCTACTTCAGTATATCTGAGAAATGTGCTATCCTCCCATGTGTAACAGTGATTTTCAACCAGGCCGGGGTGGGGGTGGGAGGCAGCTATCAGCGTGTCAAGCGTGTTTGTGTGCACACACATGCACATGTGGGTAGCATGGGCCACTGTGGAGAACACTACCTTCTCCATAAGAAGCTAGAGAAATATGCATAGTTTGGAAAAGCTCTCAAAACACTAAGATATGCCATCCTCAAAATCCAAAGGACCTGATCTGGCATTCACAATTGAAGACAGCAAGGCTCAAGACAGCACCTGTTCCAACCTCATCTCTCACACTCCTCTAACTCACACCTAAAAAGGCCAACTAATCCACTCAGGGCTCTTTGAACACCCTTAGAGTTTTATGCCTCTGTGCTTTTGGTCCTACCATTATTCTTGTCTGAATGGCTTCCATGCTGCTACTGACTCTTACCGTCCTTCAAGGTAATCATCACAACCCTCTTGTTCTTTGATGCCTGCCTCCCTTCTCTGGTCACTGCAACTCAAATCAATGTCCACATACCTGCACTGTTACTATTTGCATGTTAATGTAAAAAGGTGGGTGAGGGTGGGGGCAGGGGTTTCTATCATTGTCCCAACTAGACTACCAATTTATTTTCTCTTTTTTATAAAATCTAAACTCCAACTATACTCAAGACAGACTGTAAATTTCTTGAAGTGAAAAATCACAGCTTATATATTATACAACTCTAATATTTCATAAGTATCTGTACTAAGGAATAAAACTTACAATTCCTTAATGCATCCAATGCCCACCGTTCTTCTGAAACAGACAAGTGTGGATCTGGGATTGCAATTTGATAATTTATTCCAACTTCCTTTAGTGTTCCATCTGCATGCTGCTCCTTTGCAAACTGCCTCTCAGCCACAAAGAGATCGCCTACCTCTGATTTCCCAGAGGTACTCAGTGAATGAGACGGAGGTTTTGATATTAAGTGAGATTCTAATCCCACATCTCTGTCTGTTCAATGGAAAAAGTAGAGTCTATCTTAACAAAACTTTTAACATTCAGGAAATAATTGGGGGTGGGGGAACCCACATAAACTACAGAGATCATCAGTTAAGTAAAACATATAGCACTTAGAAGGTTATACTGACACACAGAAGGTTTACAGGTAGTCTGTAATACTGACTAGCAGGTTTAGCAGAACCTGCATAAACCATTATTAAAGTTTAAACCTGTATTAATGTTTCTTTGCATTTTAACAGACAACAGAGTATATTCTTCCAGTTAAACTTATCAGGTAAGTTTACCTGGACTCTGCAGACCAGGGACTGAAATGCCATGATGTTCTACTTTCAGTTTTGAATGTTCTTCTTCGTCATTGTCTGCTCTGTAGAAGAAAGAAAACTGTCAGTTTCATGAGGTACCAAACATCACTACAACAAAATCAAAAAAGTATCCTATTCTTTTCTCACTCAAAACACAAAATAAGTCCTACCACAATGCAAGGAAATACTCACTCTCCAGGTGGTGATGGTGGTAAGGGAATGGGCTTTGTGGATTGCTCCTTCACTGATGTAGCCATTCGACAGATTAGGTCCTGCCAGCTGAAGAGTTTGAAAGGAATTCAGAATACAGAAAGGAAAGGAAAAAAGAAATGCCCCTTAAATATAGTCAAAAAGCAAAAATGAAAACAAAGCACACAAACAAACCAACCAAAAATCAAATCAATGAAACAAACAAACAAAAAGAAAAAAACACTCCACTGTGCCAAAGAGTATGTTTATTTTGGCAAATACTAGTAAGGGGAGATTCCAAAACTATACCTCATAGAAAAACATAACAACATTATGAATATATTGCCCATTAAAAACCTTCATTTGGCATTTCTGAGGATGTTTTTCTTTAGAAAATATACTTTCGATAGAATAAAATCAAAAAAAAGTTCTTAAGAAGAGTATCTCAGAGGAAGTGTTTGGTTTGTATATAATTTTTGATTTTCAGGGTCCTATTATAAAAAATAAAATTAAATTTGTAGAATACTATACTTGAGACAATAAAACTATTAGTTAGGGCAAGGCAGCTACATCTAATACATACACAGTCTTTTCAGAAACTGTTTGTGCCACCAGTTCATAAATTTGGGCTCCGTTGTCTGACATGGAAATGACGAATAAAGCTTTGTTATCTGGAAAAAACAAGACAAAAATTACCACTACAATCTAAAGAGGCCAAATGGGATGTTTCTAGTGTCTTGGGAATATTCTGCATCTTAATCTAGATAAACCATTATGTATGTTTCTTTGTAAAAATTCACCAAGGTATATACTTAAAATTTGTCCAACTCAATGTATGTGATGCTGTATATACTTCAAAAAAACAAAAACTACAAAAATTAGCACTGATTTCACAGTAATTATTAGAAACAAAAGATGTATAAAATCTAAAACCTAAACTATTATTGCTCTTTGCATTTATTTTAAAGTGCCTTGTTGCTAAGTTGTTAGTTAATAATATTCAGTGAATAGGGGCGCCTGTGGCTCAAAGGAGTAGGGCAGCCCCATTTGCCAGAGGTGGTGGGTTCAAACCCAGCCCCGGACAAAAACTGCAAAAAATAAATAAATAAAGAAATAAATAAATAAATAAAATTCAGTGAATGTTGGAAAAAAGAGGTCACAAACTTATTCTGCCATCACTGAAGTAAAAAGTTTTAAAGAGGATCATTGTTAGTACAGCTAAAATATAACTTGCCAACTTAAACTGATTTTTAAAAAACATGCCTTCTTCAGTTTTCACTTTTTTTTTTTTTCTGTTTTCACCAAATAAAAAATATGCTACCCTAAAAGAAAGACTTTCCATTGGGATTACCTCAATGCACTTTCTTTTTTTTTTTTTTTTTTGAGACATAGTCTCACTATGTTGTCCTCGGTAGAGTGGCATGGCATCACTGCTCACAGTAACCTCAAACTCTTGGGCTTAAGCAATTCTCTTGCCTCAGCCTCCCAAGTAGCTGGGACTACAGGTGCCTGCCACAACGCCCAACTATTTCTTTTGTTGTTGTTGTTTTCAAGCCAGTGTATATGGCTGGCACCCTAACCATTGACCTATGAGTGATTGGCACCAATCCAATGCACTTTCTTTGTTGGTACTAAGAATCTATCAATAATGTGAACATGGAATAAAGACCAAAGTAATTACATAAAAATTTCTGAATGCAGAATGTCATAGAATTTAGACATCCTAAATAATTTGGGGGTATAAACTCTTAATTTACTTTGTAAGCAGTAAATAAATTTAGTTTAATTTGCCTAAGACTATAAAAGTAACAAAATTCCATGCCACTGTGTTATTTAAACAGCACTGAGTACTTTATAGCAACTTTAAGTCTGGAGATTAGCATCCTTCAGTAGACATACTTGCCTGTTGCTACTTGTCGAACCAACACTGTATTCAACTTAATGACCGGGCTAAAAGTGTGCTTGCTATCAGCTGAGGATGCCAGAATCTTACTATGACACCTTAATACCAGCCTATCATCCTGTTTCTGTAACAACACAAGAATGTCTTCCAGGAGCAATGTGTATAGATCTAGAAATAAAAATACAAGAAAGATAAGTACAAAAATTGCAATGTGCTTAACAAACTTTAATTGAGATATGTTTAATAACCTTTATAACAAATCAACAGAGAAGTTAAATCTAAAATTTTAAAAATTGATTTGTATATTATCTTTTTAAACTTCCAGTTTTAATCATTCACTTTTGTATTTCAACAGTGTCAGTCCATGACCGATAGGAAATGAACAACAACAGTTCCTCACCACAGATAGTTTAAGAGGTACTGACTTAAAAGAAAGTTTATAAAGACTCAGAATGAAAGAATCATGGAAATAGAACTGAATCATGGCAGAGTTTTCTGATCCCTAAATGAATATTTAACACACTTCACATGTAACAAAATAACAAAAGCAAATATTTATAAATGCACAAACACCACAAAATAGCACTACTAACTGCTGTACTGAAGACTGTGAATGGTTCCCTCTTCCTCTTTTTGGCAAAAGGAAACTTTCCTATTCTTTCTCTTTGTCCACTCCTCCCAAAATTGACAGAAAATATCAGACCTACCAATAGTTTTATCTCTATTCACCTTCCAAACCAACGGCCCTTCATGAATCATTTTCCTTTTTGTTAAATCCAAATTCTGCCAAAATAAAGAGAATTACACACAAATTATTTCCAAGCACTCACTGAGATAATATTCTATACAATTTAGTCTCTTTTCCAAGAAATTCTTAATATGAAAGATAACATTAATACTCAACTATCACTATTGCTATCTGTCAGCTTTTGAAACTGGAATAAAGACCATGTAAAAGTAATATGCATAAATTTTCCAAAAAAGGACAAGGTATCTTGCAGAAAGACATTCAGGAGTACTATCCTCCAAATCTCACTCCACATAAATGATAATAGCTCACGAAAATCAAGGTACAAACATTTGGCCACTAGACTCTCAACCTATCCCTTGATTTTTCTGTGAATAACTGGATGAGGATGATAAACAAACTCGTCCATAAAAGGCTTCTGAGTTCTAAGGGTCTAATTCCAAAGAAAGTTCTAAAGAATGGGACTCAATGTGAAAAATCCAGGTACTATCCAGGCTTACTCTAAGTATGAATAACTTATCAAAAAGATAATCAGCTTTTAGTCTTAGAAGCACTAGAAACATCTCTTTCTTTAGAAGTTAAGGGAAATAAGCATATTAGTGTGCTAATTACATACAACACTAAAGTCTATTTTAAACAGCCACCAAATAAATCTGCCAAAACCACCACCAAGAGAAATGGTACCAAAAAAGACTTAAAATCCTAAAAAGTTAATTAATACAAAAGCCCAGGTACCACAATAGGAAATTAGTACATATTTTACTATCATTTATGTAATGGTTTCAACTTTTATGCTTCACGAAAAAATAACATCTTAAAATAATAATTAATATCTTGCTTTACTTACTGATATGGAAAGTTCTCATATAAACAGTCCTACTTTTATTCAAACTATAGAACACAATAAAATTAAATTTAATAATTTAATAATAACTAGTGTTTCTTAGTCTCCTGACAAATCCTGTCAAGTAAAGTTACAGTTTCACGTAAAATATTATTCTACTAAAAGACTAAAGTCATCTTCAACAGATCATTTAAAAGGCAGAATAAAATCATAAATACAGATCATCTATATACAAGAAGTCCTTCAGGTGATACATATTCCTCTGAGATATTAATTACCTGCAAAGTCTTTATTTAGTAAATTTTATTTGAAAAATTATGATTAGACCATCTCTCACCCTGAGCTCTTCAACATTTGGGTACTCTGACAGCTTCAGATTGGAAGTGTCAAGGCGGCGCTGATAGTCTTCTAAGCGCTGAGAATCAGAGAGGATAGAGTCGAGGTTACTGCTTTGGTCATCAATGACCTCTCTGTTTCTAAATCAAATGGATGTTTTGAACCTACCTTTTACTAAGCTATTTGCACCACTAGACATGACTGAGTTCTCACTCTTTCTTAAACTATCTTTTCCGCTGGCTTTAATGATTGTACACTCTCCTAGTTTTCTTCATACTTTATCAGGCTTTCTTTCTCAATCTTTTTTCCAAACTCATTGGCCTCTAACTAGCTTATATACGTATTTCCTGAATATGTAAATCATGCACACAATACAAAATTCAGATGATAATATAAGGCACACAACAAAGTCTTCCTTTAATCCTAACCGCCTGCCTACCCTCCACCAATTTTCTCTAAAGTGCAAACACCGATACTCATTTCATGGACATCCGTGGAGAAAAATTCTATATGAATAGAATATGTGTGTGTATAAATAGAATAGAATACATGTGCTTATGTATAAGTTAAGTTTGTCTCTGTGTATGCTATATGTATATACACAGGGTGTCACACTAAGTTTGTGAACTTGTCCCAGAAAAAGTGCTACATAACTCATTGCTTAGTATCACTGTGGTCACCTTTGAAGTTCTCCCTTTAATAAACTATGCACCACCAAATTAAAATAAAGAAAAAAAAAAGAAGCTATACACCAATGCCAGTGCCTAGTTCACCCTTCAAAGCAATTTTGGAACTCTATTTCTGGAATGACTATCAGAGCTGTCATTATATAACATGTGACAATTGAGTTTGTGAAAAAGAAGGGTAGACTAAGTGCTGGCATTGGTGCACAGCTTCCCAAGGGGAGTACTCAAAAGTGCTGGCACTGGTGCACCGCTTCCCAAGGGGAGTACTCAAAAGTGCTAGCACTGGTACACAGCTTCCCAAGGGGAGTACTCAAAAGGGACTGTAGTGATATTCAGCAATGATGTAGTACTTTTCTAAGATGAGTTTGTGAACTTAATTGTCAAATGGCCTATATACTATTTTAAAACAAGATACAGTAGTTTTAATGTACTTATGTATGTCTCCTTGTGTGTATGTGGTATGTATATTATCTTGAAGATAGCTCCACATTAATACATAGTGGGTTATCTCATTTTTTTAATGGCTGCATAGCATTCAGCTGTGTAAATACCTTACTAATAGACACTTAGGTTACTTCCAATCTTATCCTACAACAGACAATACTGTAACAAAATGGCCTTAAATGTATTCCTTTGTAAATCTATGTAGATACAGCTATTTCTAGAACCACTGGATCAAAGAGTATATGCAATATGCATTTTCCCCCAACATCATATAAATACTTCCAAATACACAGAGAAGTCTGAATGTGTATACTGAACAACTATATACCCACCACCTACAGTCCACAATTAACATTTGTTATATTTGTTTCATTATGTATCTATGCATCTATTCATCCCTTCATCCATGAGTCCATCTTATTTTTTAAATGCATTTCAAAATAAATTGCAGATGTAAGTATACTTTATCCATGAATACTTTAGCATGAATAACAAGGGAATAGTCTTTTTTAAGTGTACCCTTCCATGAATTTTGACCAATGCATACACACCCATGCAACCTGAACTCCTTATTAAGATATTAAATAATACCATCACCCCAGAAAGTTTCCTAATACTTCTTTTCAGTTATTCTCTACCCCTACATACTCAGTAGCAACCACTTTCCCTGGCTTTTTTCCTAACATACAGCAGTTTAACCTGTCGTAGAAGTCCCTACAAATACAATCACACATATGTACGTTTTGTGTCTGGTTTCTTTTGCTAAGCCGATCTATGAGATTCACCTGTGCTGCTCACTTCAGCAGTTCATTCCTCTTTATCACTGGTTGTACTCTATTTCATGACTATACCACACTTTTATTCACACTTTTTAATCATTCTCCTGCTGACAAATTCTAAAGCGGTTTCTAGTTTTTGGCTACTATGGATAAAGTTACTATAAACATTCTTTTATAAGTCTGTGGGCATATATCTTCATTTCTCTTGGGTAAACCACTTGAAACAGAATACTTGAGTCAAACAATAGACGTATGGGTATTTACGTTTTTAATTTAGATAAATACTTCCAAATTTCTCCCTGGGGTTTTTCTTATCATTTTACACTCCAAATAATACATTTGAAAGCACCTATTTTTAGGGCTGGGCACAGTGGCTCACATCTATGATCCTAGCACTTAGGAGACCAAGGCAGGTGGACTACCTGACCTCACAGGTTCAAGACCAGCCTGAGCAAGAGCAAGACCTGTCTCTAAGAAATAGCTGGGCATTGTGGTGGGCATGTATAGTCCCAGCTACTTGAGAGGGTGGGGCAAGAGGATCACTTAAACCCAAGAGTTTGAGATTGCCAAGAGCTAAGATGCCACAGCACTCTACAGAGCGTGACCAAGTGAGACTCTGTCTCAAAAAAAAAAATAAAAAAAAAAAAAGAACCTATTTTCTACAGTCTTACCAACAGAGTTACCATCATACTCAGCTCTTAAGAAATTACATCCTTGCCCATGGATTCAATTAGCCTCCATACAGTTACAATCTTAAATTTTTATCTTCAGCAAATTCCTCTTAGAGATGGCCCCATACAACCAACTATGTACTGCACGTCTCTAAATGATATGCCAAACTAAACTCATCATTTTCCCCATAAATCTGGGGCTTCTCCACTCATGTCCATCCAGATATGCAAAGCAGAAACCTGGGGATGTATTCTTGACACTAGCTCTCCTGCAAATCCCTCTGCAAGTCAGTCACTACATTCTATCAATTTTACCTTCTAAACACTTCTCTGATTTCTCTAAGCTACCACCATCTACCCTGGACTGCTACCATAGACTACTAAGTGGGCTCTTTCACCCTCTATCTTCCTCCTTCAACTCACTCTCCACAGACTAGCATGAACAATTCTTTATATAGTGAAAATCTGAAAACCATATTCGTACACATCTACAATGAATTCCTACTGCTTATCTTTAACGTGATCCAAAGGACCCTGTAAGATTTGGTCCTGGCCTACTTTATCTCATTTTATTACACTCTGACTTTGCTTTTTAGTCAAAATACACAATAATCTAATCTTTCAGTTCCTCAGACTGTGCCTCCTTTTACGTTGAGACTTTTGGTTTGTTTGTTTTAAATTAAGTTTATTTATTTTTATTTATTTATTCATTTTTTTGTTGTTGCAGTTTGGCCAGGGCTGGGTTTGAACTCACCACCTTTGCTATATGGGACCAGCACCCTACTCACTGAGCCACAGGCACCACCCATACGTTGAGACTTTTGTGCACACTAAAAGAGCTGCACCCTTCCGCACTGCTTTCATTCATTTCCACTCATCCTTCAGAGGTTAGCCCAAATATCAATTCCGCATGGAAGCTTTGATAGCCACCATCTGACATCCCCAAACTAGGGCAGGCCCAACTGTTAATACACCCACAGTATCCCGAAATTCTCCTTCACAGCAACTATCACAACTGATACAAAATACAGTACTTGCACTACAATCCTGTTAAATGCCTTCCTACCCTGCTAGAAAACAAGCTCAATGTGGACAGATGCCCTGCTTGTTTTCTCAACCACTCTGAACTCTATGCCCAGCATACAGCACACACTCCAGAAATATTTGCTAAATGAATAGGTGATTGAATGAGCAAACAAGCAGCTTGAGATGCTCAAAATTTTAAAAAGTCAAATACAAATCTAATATTCTACCACAAGTTGATCTGGATCCACCTACTACATGAACAGTTAACAAATATCCTAGCTATCAATGAATTACTATTTTATTGATTCCAAGTAATACTAGTTTAATATTCTCTATTTGTCATCCTGTATCTTCTTGTTTTTCCTCTTTACCTGTTTGTTTTCTGCCTCCTTAACGGCCTGATTTACATAATTTAAGATTTGTCGACAATGATCTGCAGCTTTCTTCACCTTCTCCCTTTCCATTGGCCATTCTAAATACGAGGAAAATGGAGAAAATTAGAAAAATATATATATATTTGCATATAAATTATATTTCACTTTATTTCACCAGTTATAAGAACATACCAAGACCCTGTATGCCAAGTTAAAAATTATGGCAGAGTCTCAATTCAGGTAGTGTTTGGAGAAGTGAGACTTCTTATGGCAGTACTTAAAACATAAATTCTAATGTTTAAAAAGATTATCACAGTATAGAACACTAAATCCAAAAAGGGAACATTATGTTACACATTCCAGTGAACCGGTTTCATTCACCCTGTAAGCTATATAAATGGGAATTCCTTCCCCCCTGTAATATCATAGTGCACAGACTACATAAATATGTCCAGGGAACCTATTAAGCAATATTTTCTTGAATAACAAAATTCATAATTAATTCCAAAACAAATATCTGGAATTTGTGATTATACTGTATTTTAAAAAAGAAAACAGATGATAACATTTCTATCTTTAAGAAAAGGAAAATGTATGGAGGTGATATTGTGTCTATAATGTAAAGAATATCAAAATATTTAAAATTAAAATCCTCTGAACAATTCAACTATACTGAATAGATACATTAACAATATAAAAATTAATGTGTTGTGAGTGTGAACCACATTTATTACCAGCTACCATAATTTTAAATTTCCCAATTATGCATTCAAATTCTCAGACACAAGAAATAGAAGTTTAATTGCATAAAATTATTAATGAAAATTAAGTACAAGGTTGGTTGTTTATTTTAAATTGCACACAAACTTTATGGACACCATGAATAAAAGCCTAAAGCTCAACTGAGAAATTAAGATTCACTTCACGTATCAAAACAGGAGAGCTAAAATGCATTAACTTTGTTTAATAAAAGTATATTTATAGCATTTCAACTCAGTATAAATCTTCTTCAAAGCAAGTATGATATAGCATGCTAGAGCAAGGACGGGCAAACTTTTTCTGCAAAGGACTAAATAATAAATACATCGCATTTTGCAGGTCAAATGAATTCTGTCACATTACTCAGCTCTGCTGTTGTGGTGCAAAAGTGGCCAGGGACACTATGTAAACAGATGAGCACAGCTGTGTTCCAAATAAAACTTTATTTACAAAAACAGGCACTGAGCCTCATCTGACTCATAATCCATATACAGTCTGCCAAACCCTCTGATAGAACTAATGAAGCACAATAAATTAAACAGCATGAAGAAGATTAGATTGTATCTTGTCAGAAAATCTTTTCATACTATATGAAATCCAACTCCAGACACCAGAATGCTGTGAGACATTATTTAGCATGGCATGTTTCTTGTTGTTCCTGATCTTTTTGGTTTCAATGAGAAAATGCTGTACCTGTGTATTTGGCGATATTATCCAGTAGTAGTGGGTACTTAGTAAGCCTCTGCATTTGGGTAGGAATGATATCTTTTAGCTGAAGACGACGACACAGTGGGTTACTCTCGGCATCCTAAAATTAAAGTGAAATAAGTGTATGTGTAATTCTTATCAGAACTATAATTCACTAATATATACCGAGTATTCACTACGTAAGTGTCTGCTGCATCTGTTCTGATTATTAAATCCAGATCTTTAAAAAATGCCAAGACATACTATTGCCACCATACTATACTTTTACTTTCCCCTTTAATTACCTAATGAGAGAAGGAAGCCTCTATGACTAAACGAATGGCTTCTTTGTTACCTGTTTAAGAAATCCATAATCTACTCTTAGTATTATTTTCTTGTATTAAACCAGCTTTATCTTCACCTACTCAGAAAACCAAGGTACATTTTCCTACGACTGGCATTCCCATCGACGTTAGTTAGCTAATGTGTTATCTGCCATTCCAAGTAGGCACAATGATCACCAGACTGGTGATATGCTAACTCATATACCAGGTGTCTGCAAACTTTTAATAAAGTGCCAGGTAGCAAACATTTTAGGATTTGCAGTCCACATAGTCTCTCTTACAACTATTCAACTTTTCTGATTCAGGACAAAAGCAGCCAGACAATACATAAATGGATGAACATGGCTCTGGGTAGTAAAGAACTCAAAGATGGCCTACAAGCTTCCCACCCTCTGGTATATACACCCTGTATAATTCCATGCCTTTGAGTCTAGATATAACATGTGAATGAGTATGATAGGATATCATTCCTATAGTTAGGTTACTATCAGATGACTTCAAGTTAATGAAAAAGGAAATTGTCCTGGGTAGGCCTGACTTAATCAGAGGAGCCTTTAAAAGAAATCTGTGTCAAAGAATGGCATTCCTATTGGCCTAGAAGAAAGCCAACATCCACCTCTGAACCGCCCAAAGGGGCCATAGAGCAGAGAGACATGGGCTATCTCTAGGAGTTGAGACTCTTCCTAGCCACTAACTAGCAAGTAGGTAAGAATATCAGTTGTACATTTATAAGAAAAGGAACTCTGCTAACAACCAGCGAGCTTAGAAAAGAACCCTGAGCATTGGAGAACTGCAGCTCCCACTGATACAAACTGGTCAAATCTTGAAGAGAGGACCCAGCCAAATCATAGTCATCCTCATAAACCACAAAAAATGTGAGTTAAATTTGCATTGAGTGGCCACAATTGTGGTAATCTATTATACAACAACAGGAAATGGATACACTCTAGTCCAATAAAACCTTATTTACAAAAACAGGAAAAAGTCTGGATATGGTCTGTGGGTTGTTGTTTACTGACCATTGACCTATACACCAGTGAGTACTCTCTAGTGAGTATAATTGCTATTAAATTCCTCCCTGGGTGGGATACAAGTCTGTTCTGATGCTTTGACAATATTCTTTTCACAGAGCATATGGGTCATTTCCTCATAAAATACCCATGGCAATGTGTGGATTTCTATGCCAAGTATTTTAAACTTGACATACATTTTTAAATATTTACCATCCCCAAATCACCTTCATACTTCCCAGGAACTTAAGAAAGAATGTATGGCTATGGCTTTAAAAAATGTTAACACAGATGTAATCCTTGTAAAAGTTATCCTATGATTGATTAAAAATTTGCCTTATTTTTTTTTCTTACATGACTCGCTCAACTCACTTGCACAAAAGTGTGAAATCGAGAATCCTTTTTCTGACGAGACTTGATCATTTCCAGAGCGAAAGGTTGGTTACTGCAAAAGGTAGCAGCAGCATGTTTCAACTTCTCCTCTCCTGGTCCACTGAACTGTGCCAAGAGAGCAAAGAAGACAACAGAGGATGAGAACCTAAGCTAATATACAGCAAGGCACAATGAGAGACGCCCGCAATCCCGTCAGCATTTCAGTAAGTACTTTCAACCGACCAAAAACACAGAACTGCTTATCTATATGATTACCAATGGTTCTCCATGGAAAAGCTTTGACCCTGACGCATCCAGGCCTTTTCTGAACATATTCAATGTTTTCTTGCTTTAGCCTACCACAACCTACTACCTTTCGGACTATACCACTTCTAAATTACATAAAAAGGCTGACATTTGGAGAATATGAAAATGCCAAGAGACTGAGATTAAATTTTTATTTTCTTAGCTCCTGACACCTTTATAAAAATTACTCTTACTGCTCTGTAAAGCAAATCCTTGGGATTCTAGCTTTCTTACTCATTCAGTAAAGCCCATTGTGACCATGATCAGGTCATAACTTTCCCAGGTTGAAATAAAATTAAGTTACTGCTGCTTCACCTGTGTAGAGGCTGGAGCTGGCCTGGGGGAGATCCATGATCTTATGAATTCTATTGCTACAAATTACTCGTCTTACTAGTATTTCATTTATAAATTTAAGTTTGCATATGCCATGATTTTAAAGTTTCTGATAAAACACCTAACAAGCACTTGACTCATAAATAGGTGTGCTTATAAGTCAAACAGATTGTTTTTGAATACCACCATTATATTTGTAAATAATTGCTTTATGGTTTACAAAGAGGATTTCCAAAGCTGTATTTCCAAAAGTTTGTACATAAAGGCATTTTGTAAAAAGCCGCCTTGTAGTGCACGTGTAGGTAAACTTAGAGTATTTTTCTTCATATACATAGTGGTATTTTAGTCAATCATTCCAACTTTGTATTCTTATTCTATTATGAATATGATACTCAACAGGTATAAAGATGAGAACGGCAGCATTTTTGGCATGTTAGTCAATCAAGTATCACACGAAGAGTAGCTGGGTTTTTAAAAGAAATTAACTTCCTCAACCTCAAGTAGTCCTATAGTACTTTTACAAATAATTTCAGATGCTCCTCGATTATGATAGAGTTGCAATCTCATAAACCCATTATAAACTGAAAATATCTTATGTTGAAAATACATTGGATATACCTAACCTACTGAACATCATAGCTTAACCTACTTTACCTTCAATGTGTGCTCAGAAAAGTTACATGAGCCTACAGTTGGACGTAATCATCTGGTTACACAGTACATTATACTGTACCATTTGTTCATCCTTGTGGTCCTATGGCTGAGTGGGAGCTGAGACTCCCTGCCACTGCCCACATCATAAGAAATCAAAATTTTCAAAAGGAAAAGAAAGAAAGAAAATAGTGACTAATTCTCACATAAATTGGATTTAATTTTGACCAAAGTACATTATTTGAATAATAATTTTTAATTCAACTTGTTAATATGTTGTTTAGGATATTGCATCCTCATTTATAAGTGAAATATGTTTGTAATTTCCCTTTATAATAATACATTTTTTCCAATTTTAATATCAGGTATATCCAGATGAAGCAGAATGAATTTGAAATATTTCTTCTTTTTCTATTGTCTATAAGATTTGGCATGATCTGTTTTTTGAAATTATCTTCTATTTTTATTTATAAACATAAGCTGTCTTTTTTTTGAGACTTTGGAAAAAAATAAGAGATCAAAATTCAAAATCTAAAGTATAGTTTCTACCATAAGTGTACTTTGTCTGCAGCATC
>CAUYRH010156088.1:0-11751 GCA_963574655.1 Perodicticus potto | reverse complement strand
GAGAAAACTTCTAAATACGGATCAAAATTGTTTTCACATAGTAAATGAGAAAATATCATGAATGTTATATTAATCAGGTTGATAAAAATATCTCCAATTGTATGTGAAGCCCACACACTGTACTCCTTGACTGAATTATTGCACACAGCTATGACTCAATAAAAATAAATAAATAAATAAAAAATAAAATAATTACTTCAGACAAAAAAAAAAAAAGTAGCATATTCACAGGCTTTGGGTATTAGGCCTTTGAACTTCGTTGGGTGGCTGGAGCTTATTCTGCCTCCCACAGATGGTATATATTAACATATGCAGATATAAAATTATCAAGATATGCTACTAGGTGAAACAAAGAGTTTTAAAAATATGTAGGGTATAATCCCTTTTGTGGAGAAAAAGGTTTTTATATTTGTGTATAATGTACTTACGCTTGCAAAAACATAATAAAAGGAGGAAGGCTCAGCCCTGGGCTATCCAAAAAAGCTCTCCCTGTAGTGAGTTATGAGAATATGAGAGCATGGGGAGAAGAATTTACAAATTTTACTTGATAGAATCTTATGCCAATTTATTTTAAGCACATGGGGATGTTTATATTATTATTATTTATCATGATAAAAATAGAGATACATAATAAAATCAAGTAGTTTTTAATATATCATATTATAAAAATACATCACATTTTAAAATATATTTCTATTATAAAAATATGGTAAAAATATTACAAGTACAATATGAAGAAGAAAAATCTTAAAACCTTAGATAAGAAATGGGTACATCTATGTAATAAAATTGTGAAACATAATTTGGGAATTTATGAAGACACTTGAAACACTTGTAAAGATAGAGTACAAATGTGATAAATTGAATATTATATTGACATTAATTCTTCAAAAATAATTTGTTGGTTAACAGGCTGGGCTAACAAAACAATAATATATTTTAAAAGCAAAAATAATTATAGGTATGTGGTAGTGGCCCCCAAACCATCAATTTCTGTATAAATGGAATAAAACAAATAACCAAGAAACAGATATATAAAACACATACACACATGCACACATACTAATTGGAAAATTATTTAAGCTTACCTTACCACACAGGCAAAAAGAGCTGTGGATAGTTTCTTTTATTTTTTATTTCAGAATATTATAAGAATACACACATTTTTGGTTAAATATTTTGCTTTTGTGCATTTTAAATCCAAGTTAGAAGTGGGCCTTTCACCCAGAAGGTCGTTGATCTTGGTGATACTGATGTCAGGACCTGATTGTCCGTGAGGGAAGGGAGTGGCCGCCCTATGCATCACAGGGTATATAGCACAACCCATGGCCTCTACCCAGTAGATGTCATTGGCAACCCCACCCCATTCACTTCTCCCACCCTCCACCACCAATTATGACAACCAAAAATATGTTTAGACATTGCCAAATGTCCTCTAGAGCCAAAGTCACTCCCAACTGAGAACCACTGGTTTAAAGTATTACATGCGTATTTCCAGACAAATCCCAAAAGGAAAAGAAAAAAAGGTTCACCCTCACTAGTAATCAAAGAAATGCCTGCTAAACAAATTAGAAATGTTTTTTTTGTTTATCTAATTTAACAAAATTTAACCAAAACAGCAACACTAAACATTGACAAAGCTAGATTAAAAAAGCATTGCTTGTCAAAGGTAGATACAATTTGTTTAGAAATGTTTCCAGAAAGACATTTAGTCATATGTATTAAAATCCTTACCTATTGGTCTAGTAATTAGACTTTGGGACTCTAAACTGAGGAAATAACCAAAGATATGAAAAAATATATGACAAAAGATATTTATTACAAAATTATTGAAAATGTTAAAAGAAATAATGAATGTCCACTAATAGGTGAAGGGTAAAAATAAATAAGATATAGCCATACAATGGAATGAAATTCAAAACTAAAGGCACATACTTGAAAAATAAGTATATTGAAAACTTGTTTTAATATAATGTTATATGGAAAATCTAGAATACAAATGTCTGAAATATGACCCAGCACCTGCTGTGTACTCAATAAATATTCGCTGAATGAATGAATAAATAATCCCAATTTCAGAGACATGTATCTCTATGTATATAATTGTTGAGGGAGCATCAAGAAGAGGTAAATGAAATGTGTGAGACTAGGAGAAAAGAGAAAAAGGAGTTTTAAACAGAATTGAGTTATCTGAAGTGAGTTTTGGTAGGTGGACTAAAATTCTCAAACAGAAAAGAGTGATAAGTGAATTTGAGTAAATTTAAATTTTGTCTTAAACTTTTCTACATTTTAAAACATTTGTACAATAATTATATTACTTCTACAGTTATTCAAAATACTTCCTAATAAGGAGTCTCTGTGGGTTTTCAAACTTCATTCTCATTTGATTTCTTCTACAACACATAAGGCTCTTAATCCATGCCACAAATCATCTAGATTATTAGGTATTTGCAGCGTGGTCCAACTAATTAATATCTAAAACTTGGCTGCAACACTGCCTTCTCCTAACTCAGTAATAACTAAAGGAAGACTTGACACCCAAGTAAGTGCCACTCTAGGTCACGCTCCCCCTGGCAACTCTCCTTCCATCAGTCTTCAATCCAGGGGACCCAAGCCCTATTTGATCCACATGTAGTTAATTTTATGTACAAAATTTTTTACAAGACACGTTTCTGTTTGCTTTACTGAAAACCATGAAAAATCATATCTGCAGAACTTTGTCAATTAATTCTGTGATTCTACATGAACAGCAATCTAGTCCCTCCGGTGTAAGTTGTTAGACTGCCATTATCTTCCATTACTACTCAAGAATTATTTCCTGAAGGTTTAGAGATTTGTTCCCATAGCTATTGTGTACTATATTTAATTAAAAATGTAACCCAAAATAACCAAAAAGTATTTCAAAGTTCATTTTACCCCTATCGGCTCATTCCCTTAAAATTCACACATAGAGTTGTCTAGAATCCTATATTCCTTTGGTCTCCCCTGTGCATCCTGGTCAATTGCTCAGCTAACTCCATTGGGTTGTTCTTTTTGTTTCTGCTTAGTCTTCACAGCAAAGCCATAAAGAGCCCCCCCAGAAAAAGTACACAAATGAGAGTCATTCTATTACTGTTATTAATTTCTATTACTTCTCTGGCCTCCCACATTTATTTAGCAAACATTCCCAGGCCGTCTCCACTCTTTACACAGCTTCCATGAGCAGTCAGACTCCCTAACATATTTTTTCCTACCTTTTTTAAAAAAGATCAGGCTTTCAGCTGTTGTTAACTGCAGAATCTCTCGCATCACCACACGATGTTAACTAGTGTGTATTGGTTTTGCCTAATGAAATCATGACACTATTATAATCAATATCTAGTAAGGAGATTTGAGAGTGGGCCATCTTTATGATACTAAATATAACACAAATGAGATAACGGCCATGTAATATGCTGCCTCCCCTAAACCTTCATTTCCTTGCTGGCAGGTAATTTTCCTTCATGTTCAAACTCCTTTTTGATCTTAGTGTAAGGCATCCATGTACCGTAGCGTCCAAACTGAGAAATTGTTAATGATAACAGATAGAATTAGTAAGTACGGTCACAGGACAAGATAAATAAAAAGAAAAATGGAGGCCATCCTATCCCTGAGACACCCGCTTCTTACAGCCATACTAACCAGAAACAGACATCAGAGATGGCACAGCTCAAAGAATAGCTGGTACCTATCATAATTTTTTATCTCAAACCTCTGGGGGAAAAACACCAAACTCTTCCATTAAACTAAAATGTTGGAGAAAAAGTGGGCTCTTGGCATAATCTTGAACTAAATTTTATAACAAGTTTTGTAAGTAAATAAAATTATGTTTCAATATGGATTTTTGACTTGTAAGCTTTTCCAAGTACAGATTTCTTCCCCAACCTCCATATGATTTTTGCAAAATGTCACTTGGGAGTGTTTGTATCTAAAGCACAGTTTAAAAAGGGAAAAGGATGCTAAATGTTTAAAAGCTATATAACCTTACTCTCTGAGCGTTGGTGATTTAGAAGTTCTTGATATCTCTCTCCATATTCAAGTCGCTCGTAATTCATATTGATATTCTTTCCCAAACCTCTCTAGATTCTGTTCAATTTTTTTCATCTCCACTATTGTCCCTTTAGCCCCCAATATGCCATTATCTCTTGCCTGGTCTGCAGCATTTTTTTAACTAGCTACTCACACCAAAACTTGCTCTCTCCAATCCATTCTCCACATGGCATCGGAACCTTTTCTAAATGCAAATCTAGTTCAATTACACTCTCACCCCACATAGGACCCTTCCAAAGCTTCCTATTTTTTTTACAAATGAAAACCAAAATCCTTAACGTGCCCATAAGCACCATACTTACTCTGGGCCCTCAGAGCAAAATTATTTATCTTCTATGCTAAAGTGAGAAAATATTGGGTTTTTTATTTTGTTCTTTCTCTTGCTGGGTTCCTTAGCAAAATGATTCCCTTTTTCCAGGATGCCGTCCTGGAAATGAGTCTAATCAGCTGAGACTAAATACTTAATGCCAGTTTGCTTTGCTCCACTATTTCGCTGCTTGGAAAGAGTTTGAATTAGTGGTTTTTTGTTTGCCACGGAAAGCAAACACTTTACTCCTAAGAGAGTGAAAAACCCCTGAAATAAATTATACAATCATCAAGAAGTTGAAGGTTGTTTTCTCTAGGAATTGAAATCATTTCCCGAGAAATTCGATGTGCGTTTTTCACCAGGAGAAATTCTATTGCCAGCACTTTATTTACAGACTCTCTTTGTGCCTGTGTGATCTTTTGTTCCATAAAAGCAGACAGTCTCAAGGTTTGGCACACCACAGCCAATTAATAGCAAACAAACAAACAAACGAAAACTCCATATTGTGTTTTTCAGCATCATATGGATGGCAGAAAGTTGACCCCAACCAAGCAGGTGAACCTTAACTCTTCTTTTTCTCTGTTTTCCTTTTTAATTCTGATCCTGTGAACTGTGCTAGAAAAGCAAAGTAAAAAAAAGTGAAATCTTACTGTCAGTCCAAGGACGTGAAACTGAGTTTCAGTAGGATCTGAGAGGTTCAGTTCTATAGCAGGTTTTACGGAATGATTGTCTGTTCCCAGGAAAGTTAACCTGAGGTCAGGAAACTAGACAGTAAAGGAACCTACCAATCTGTGTAAAAGACTTTGTATAAATCTTTTATACCCTTAGTTTTCAGGGTTTTTTCCCAAAAGCCCAAGTTCTTTGCCATTATTTTCAAAATTATATTTGTCTGGATGTAAGAAGCTTTACTCAAATCCCAGGTACTTTTTCTGGGTATTGCTTTTTATTCTGATCATTTTCCTTTATGCATCTTAGGTACTAATATTGGACCCTAGATCCTTTTGGGGGCGGGGGTAGAGACCAATGGACAGAAAGCAGCTTTATTTATCTTCATGCGCATGTTTATCTTGTCCAGAATCTTGCCCTTCAATCTGTTTGTTCACAACTGTGTCCTTACATTACATGTAGCAATATTGATCCTCACTCCTGTGCCCTGATGACACTGGTGGGACCTTCCTTGTTAGTAACGCCCCCATCATTTCCTGTTGCTGTTGTAACAAACTACCACAAGAGTGGCAGCATAAAAAAACATAAATTTATTTTCTTTGAGTTCTGACACGTGTCTCACTGGGGTTTAAACTGAGATGCCTTCTTGGCTGCTTTCTCCTGGAGGTTTGGAGAGGAGAATCGGTTTCCTTGATTTTTTTCAGCTTCTGGTAAGATCCTCTCATCTTTGGCTTTTGGCCTCTTTCTCTCTCCCCAAAGCACTTCACTCCATTCTCAGCCTTTGTCATCACATTGCCTTTTCCACTACTGAGAGTCAAATCTCTCTCTGTCTCCCTTATAGAAGAATACCTACAATGACTTCAGGCCCACTCACATAATCCATGATAATCCTCCCCATCCAAAAATCATTAACTTAATCCCATCTCTCTTTCTCTATAGGGTGACGGCATTTGGGGGGACCATTCTTTAGTCTACCATAATGCCCCTACTTTTGATATCTTTTATATCATCCTTTTGTAGAGTTATATAAAGCAAGGAACAGAGCTATGGTTCAAACCCCCAGCTAATACAAACCAGGTTCTTCTAGTACTTGTCTTGAGTTCTTAGTGGGAAGGGCCCCATCTTCAGCTCCAGTACAGGTCCTTCTCATGACAAGCCAGTAGACACCTCCTTCCTGGCATCTCACCCCATCATACATAGGTGCTGCCTGTGCCTCACCACTACCCCAGAATCCAACACAATGTTAAATTAGAGCTCCTGGTTTTAAAATAAAAAATCTTTCTAAATGACAAAGACAAAAATCTCAGAATAAAAATAGCTTATATATTCATATAGGTCACCCATTAAGTAACAGTAAAACATACTCTTTGGACTCTGCCTTAACTGGGATGGAAAGGATTAAAAAAAAAAAAACTGTGCTCTTATGATACCACCTTCTAGTTAATTTTTTTTAAGACCTAAAATGACTGATCAAAGAATAAGATGAACTCAGGACATATACTCTAGGTCATTTCATGATGATGAAGATAACTCCTTGTCTATTTATAATCTTTAAATGGCATCTAGTTCACCCTCTGCCTCCAGGATTATACATACTAACACCAACACAAAAAAAATTTTTAAGTAAACTTCCCAAATATTCACAGTAGCTTATTTCAATCCTTAAGAATCTCCTCAGGAAAGGACCTCTAAACACGAATTTAGGTGCTTCTCCAGTGCTTCAAAATGCAATATAGCAGCTCCTGCTCACATCTTGGAGGAGCTATTTTCATCCTGTTGTGCTATCTCACACATGGTAGTGCAAAATAGTTAACATAAACTGGTTTACACATTCTGGAGCAAGCAAACTTCAAAAGTTAATACAAGTTATTTTTAACTTACATATGAAATTACTTCCTCAGTAAGAACTTAAAAGTATTTAAGCTGCCCAAGAGTTTTCTGGAAGACTGCTGATTATGCCTTGTGTCAATATAAGGTATCGTTAAAATAAAAATGCAAAAGGATTCATTTATCAGGAATGATGTTTTATCAAGCTTATTGAGGAACTGTCTTCCTATCTTTCCTCTCCTATAACTTTTGTATCATTACTGAAAACATTATTTCAAACCAGTCTTATGCCCATTTCCTGAGGCACTGCTCTGGGCATCTTCCTGCAGTTTTAATGCATTAATGATCATCATTATTCTTTTTTAATGAGAATTTGACCAAAATTGAGCCCTTGTGACAATATTCACATCTGAGCTAATGTGACTTAATTTTCCAAGTTAGTTTCATGAGACACCGTAGCAAGTGCTTTATTAAAATCTAGATAATAAAATTAGCCCATTCATCTACTAACTGTGTGCTTCTATCACATGATTAAATTCATTTTTTATAGTAAACTTTTACAAATTATACCAGGCCAGATAAAGTCAAATAGTCATAAACATTTTTGGTTCTCTACCTTTTTCTATTCTAGGCAGAATTTTAAAGTTTGTGTTTGACATGCAGCCTAAAATATAAACAGCTACTTAACCTCTGTTGAGGTGTCATTTATATTGAAGGGCTGACATCGGAGAGCTAGAAGGTTAGAAACATTATTTTTATAGGCACTTTTGGGCTTTTGGAAGAAAAGGCCTGCATTGAGCTCTAAAAAGGGTACCTACAAAGTTCTAAGATATTTTCCTCTTGGTTTTTTTGCGGGGGTTAGAGAGTAGGTGATATAAGAGAGAAAGATATTATTCAATTCCGAATGTTTTCACTTCTAGAACTTTGTTCTCACACAAGTTTAAGAGCTTGATTTGCAGACCTAAGAAATAGTAATAGGATCAAATATACCACAAGGAGCCAGCTCTATAAATGGGATGTTAAACAGGATGGGTTCTAAGTGTTGAGGATTCCTCCATTCCTAAAGTGGAAATCCTTATATAAACTCAATCAATCCGAAAAAAAAATTAGAAACATTTAAGTTTATGCAAATAACCATGACATTCTTAGGGGCAATATCTGAACGATTTGGCTCCAAACCTAAACTTTTTTCCCCAGAATCCTTTTATTCTCTCTTACCACCCGTAATCTTCAGAGATTTGACTCAAACGACAGAGGTTCACTAAGACAGGGAAAGGTATCTTAGGGCAGAGGTAAATTGATCAGCAAGAAATAATTAGTAGTTTTCTGAAGAAACTTCAAGGCTAATATTTAATGAATGTAAAGCAGGTAAATGTGAGGTTTTCAACTACCCTTAGTTGAAACCATTAAATGTACATCAAGTCTCACGGGGCTTCCATCCTGCAAAAGATCAAAGCCCAGGTCCCTTAACTCATCCCTTGCCCCATTCCAGAGACTGGGAAAGTATGAAAACCTTAATTCTGGTTCTCAAGCAAAGAAATTTTCTATCTCTTACAGAAAGGAGGAACTTGAAAGACTGCATCTTTTAAGAAACAGAAACAAATTGTTTCAGGGAAACTATATGTCTTTAAAAGGAGGGGGGTGATTTATTCTCTCTCTCTCAGCTTAGAACAATTAATTGGTAGCATAATAAATACTCTCAGCAGTAAATGAAAAGTTACCTAGACTCTGAATAAAGCAGAGGGAATGGGGGAAGAGGGAGTATTTTTTCTTCTTTAATTGCAAAATTTGGTGTTAGAGGAATTTTTGTTTTCCTTTTTTTTTTTCTGGTGTATTGCCGATTGCAAAACTTAAAAATCTGAGAATAGAGTTTAGCTTCTTAACACAAGCATAAATTAAAATTAAATGTTAGAGGTTTATTTCTCCCTGTTAAAAGTAAGGGAAGAGCCAGTTTCCAGTTTTATTTGTAAGGAGACTAGAAGTCACCACTCCATCCTAAAAACAAGTAAAAAGCTGAATAGGTTGAAAAACCAGCACCTTTTCTAGAACCCATAAGTGAGGTGAGGACACAGGAAAGAAAAAAAAAAAAGAATTGCTGCCCCCAAGATTGAAGAGACGTACTGGCAAATGTCAGGGTTACAGCTTACAGGAGCAGGAACTCAGACGTGGAAACTGCCGCAGAACCAGCAGCACTGGAGAGCAGCCTCACTGTGATTGACAGATTACTGAATGCTTGTTGCAGACAACTATGACAGTTGAAAATAATTCCAGGATGACCAAGTCAAGGGGACACCTCCCCAGTTTTTGTGAGAATTACTTCCAGCAGCTTCACCAGGTTCTCATGTAAATATCAGAGAAAAATACCCTTGTTTATCCAGCAAAGGGAAGGAAAAGAAACCATGTAGGAGGCACTGTGAGAAATACTTTGACAATAAGGGATTTAACATTACTGGTCTCTCGTTAAAGAGCACGAGAGCACATAGCACATAAGAGCACAAGAGCATGTGCTTTATTCCATAGCAGTCTCCACTCTACAAATAGACCCAGGAGAAACTATAGCAGACTATGACTGACAGAGTGCTGCTGAGAGATTGCTGCTGAGATGCTCGCTCCTGCTAATATTGCCTGTGACTTCTAGGGTGCTTTGGCACCTGAGACTCGAATGAGACATACCCAGAGCGAAAATATATGGTGGTCTGCATCCTGACCCAACTCTAGTCAGTTCTAGCCATCCTGTCGCACCTAAAGGGGGAGGAAAAAACCTGATAAACACTTGTGAAGTTCACAGTTCATATGCCCAGGTTTACTATTAATAAAAATTAGGTCTCAGCCTTTTTTTAATGGCAGGGACGTTGAAATTGTCAGACCAGGAGTTCAAAACAACTATGATTAATATGTAAGGGACTCTAATGGATAAATATGTAAGAATAGATGAGGAATGGAAGCAGAAAAATGGAAATCCAATGGAAGAATCAATAAGAAATTCTAGAGATTAAAAAAAAAACTAAGAGAAATAAGGAATGTGTTTGTTTGGGATTTTTAATAGACTGAACCAGCTAAGGAAAGAATCTCTGAGCTGGATGATATCTCAATAGAAATCTACAGAACTTAATCGTAAAGAAATTAAAGACTGAAAAAAATCAAAACAGAGTATCCAAGGACTGTGAGACGACTACAAAATGTGTAATATACGTGTCATGGGACTATGAGTACCAGGAGAACAAAAAGAGGAAGGAACAATAGAAATGTTTAAAGCCATAACTGAAAATGTCCCCAAGTTAATGTCAAATACCAAACCCTCTGTCCCAGATGCTCAGAGAATACCAAGAAGAATAAAAGCCAACAAAACAAAACTATTCCCAGACATATCATTTTTAAAGAAAAAAATCCTGAAAAATGCCAGAGGAAACAACACCTTATCTATAAGGGAGCAAAGGTAAAAATTACATCTGACTTGTCCTCGGAGACCATGGGTGGAAGAAGGGAGAGCGTAGAGTGAAATATTCAAAGGGTTAAGAGAAAATACCAACCTAAACTTCACTATGCTGAAAAATAATCCTTCAGAAGTAAAAGAGAAATAGACTTTCTCAGATAAACAAAAATTGAGGGAATCTGTTGCCATTACAATTTCTCCCTATATATAAATAAAATGGATAATAGTCATAAAACATGTACAAGAAACAAGAAGGAGGAATTAGGATCATTTATTATCATAAGATACTCACACTACCCGTGAGACTCTATAGTGTTATTTAAAAGTGGACTTGTATTAGTTGTAAATGTATATTGCAACATCTAGGGTAACCACTTAAAAACTTTTTAAAAGGAAATATAACTGATGTTAAGAAAAGAGAGAAAATAAAATCATATCAAGTGCTTAATTCAAACCACAAAAAGCAGGAGAAGCACAGAAGACAGAAATAGAAACAGAGGACAAGGCAACAAATAAAAAAGTTAACAAAAGTGGCAGATATTAATCCAAGTAAGCTAATAATCATTTTGAACATCAATGGTCTGAATGCACAGAGTTTGTCCCCGTGGATCAAAAACCAAGAGTCAAAATGTGTTTACTATAAGAAACCCACTTTAAATATAAAGACACATATAGATTAAAAGTAAATGCTTGGAGAAACATATTCCATGCTAACGTTATTCAAAAGAAAGCAGAGTAGTCATACTAGTTAATTAATTGATTGATTTCTCTTCAAAGTAAGGAAAGATAACAGCGATAAAGAAGGGCTTTACAAAATGATGAATAGGTCAATTCTCCAAGAAGACACAGCAATCTTTAATGTGTATACATGTAGCAATAGAACTACAGGGAGAAATAAATTAATCCACAATCATAGTTAGAGACTTTACACCCTTTTTATCAGAAATGGACAGATCCAGCAGGTAGAAAATCAGTAAGGATGTTGTTGAACTCAACACCGTCAATCAAGTGCATATAAATGACATCCAGAAACTACTTCATCAGTCCCAGCCGAATACACATTCTTCTCAAGCCCACATGGAACAGTCACCAAGATAGAGCACATTCTGGGCCATAAAACAAACCTTAATAAATTTAAAAGAATAAAAATCATACTATGTCCAGTCTCAGACCACAAAGGAATTAAACTAGAAATCAATAACAAAAAGAAATCTTGGAAATCGAGGTTAAATAACACATTTCTAAATAACAGGGGTCAAAGAGAAATTTAGAAATATTCTTTTTTTTTTTTTTTTGGTTTACCAATGTTTTTATTTTTTATTTTTTATTGAGTCATAGCTGTGTACAATAATTCAGTCATGGGGTACAGTGTGCGGGCTTCACATACAATCGGAGATATTTTTATCAACCTGATTGATATAACATTCATGATATTTTCTCATTTACTATG
>CAUYRH010156087.1:0-41913 GCA_963574655.1 Perodicticus potto | reverse complement strand
AAAATGGTCATAGAAATTAACTTTTTAATTATAAAAAATTATGAACAGACAATAAGCAGAAAATAAGTAGCTAATAAAACTTTAAAAATTTCAACCTCACCAGTCATCAGAATTTAAAAACTGACGGGGATTTGTGTCTGGGGGGCGGGTACAAATGTGAAAATATTTAAAAATAAATAAATCATGAATGTTAAAAAGGGCATAGTAGTCATAGCAATCATACCATGCTGGGACAGCATAAATTAATTTAGCCTTTCTGGTAGTAATTGGGCAATGTTCATCCCCTGTCAAGGAATTCATCTAAAAAACATAATCAAAACTTCAAAAGCTTATGGATAAAATCTTATATTAGAACATTATGCCCTAAACTTAAGAAAGGCCCTATATATTCAATAATACAAACACAATTGAATACATTTTTGAAAATTTATTTAATGAATTATTAAACCTATTTAATGTTTAATGACATGGGAAATTTTTCTACATATAAAGATATTAAGTAAAGAGGTGAAACAAAACTATATAATATGACCCTAATTTTTAAAAATAAGTGTTTATTATAGTTAATACAATAAACTGTTACCATGGACTGTTACTATTTAAGTTCGTAAGTCCTACCTTCACCACTGAGCTGTGTAACCTGGACAACAGAACTTCTACAGAACTACAGAACTTCTCTAAAATGGAGATAATCAGAACCCTCCAATGCCCAGCACAAAGTATGCACTCAATACATGCAACCAATTTCTATGACCATTTCTATTTGTCATAATTTTTGCAAATATTCCCTATTACCTTATTTTTTGTTTATTAATTTTCCTAACATTTTTCAACCAAAAGAAGTTTGAAATTTTCCCTCTGTTTTAATTTTTTATGTTTTTTATTAATGATATCCTTTGTAATTTTTATGCCTAATCTTTTGGCCGATTAAACCATTAAAAATCTTGCCTCCTGAATGCCTTTTCCCCAGGATAATAAGAACATGGGCACATGCCCACCCAGGCATTTAAAGGGTCAGTGTCACAGCAAGGAGCAATATTAGTATTTTTGAGCATTAGAAAGATTCAGTGAAATCACATGAGATTATGAATGGTCATCTCTAGGTTTTGGGATTATGGGTGGCTTCTATTCATTTTAATTCTCTGCATTTTAAAATTCCTTATAATAATCATAAAATTATGTTAAATGAATTATAAAATAATACAAACAGAATAGACATGTTATAGCTCATCCGTTTTATGACTTCAATAGGAATTAATGGAAGCATACTTCCCATGAATGTTAGTAAATAAAAGTAAAACATCACTTACAGTATGTGCAATATTCATGTTTTACTTACAGAGTCGCCTGTCTTGGCAGAGACAAAGTGACTACTGAAACCATTTTCCTGGCAAAACCGTAAGTGTTTTTCAGGTTTTACTGTTCGCATGTGCTCCAAATCAACTAGAAAAGTATGAAAGACAGAACAGAATTCAGTATTAGAGTCAATCAAAACATTTTTAACATGTTTAAATTTGACTTACTTTCCAATATTATGTCCTAGCTGTGTAATCTGGGGCAACTTATTTAACCTCTTTATACTTCAGTTTCCATGTCTATAAATGGGAATAACAAATATGCTATTTCATACAGAATTCTTTGAGAATTAATCCATGTACAATACACAATGACCAGCACATGACCGCTAAAAGAAAATGTAACCCATCTTTATTCTACAGATTCAGGCACACTGAGAATGCTCAAGAAAGAGCTACTCAATACGGTCCGTGTAATCATAGTGATTAACTGAAGGCAGAGTACTTACCCAAGCATATTCAGCTTGAGATTGCTTAATTCCTTTAATAATTAGAAGAGTTATGTAATCTCTATAAACTTAAATTTTAACACAAATATGTAATTTTCTGCTAAAGACAATCAATATCCCATTGCCTACTTAATCTATTCACAACCATGGTTCAATGTCACAAATACACAGTTCAGTTACTTTCCGAATCTATCACTCTGAGACTAACAGGCAAAGATCTATTTCCTCAAATAGTTACATTTCCTCCCAGTACTAGCTTTATCCAGGACAGTCTACCTTTCCAAATGTAATCCTTTATTGAACAGTTTCTCTTTTTACAGCACTACAGACCCTATAAGGGTGTTGACTCAATGCCCTCAAATTATAGGGCAAATATATTCACAGGATTTAAGGACAACTAGGCCCTGTGAGTCAACATAGGAAAGAAAACTTAAACTGATTTCCTGAGGAAGGGACCCAACTGACTTGTAAAAACTTGTAAATTTGCAAATCTAGTAAGCCTACATAATAGTGGCAATTGATTATCAACTAAAAAATGCTCTTGTACTACAGAAAAGGCTTTATATAAAATTATATTGAAGTTCTTTCTCGAGAAGATTTTTGAACTTGTGGGGGGATGAATGCCTGAGCCCCATTTATGTTGCTTACCTTGGAAAATAAGTACTTTTGTTTGTCTTTTCTGGACTCTAGTTGTTGTTCCTTATACATCACTGAGACTTCATTTATAAGAACAGGCCAAAAAAACATCCAGAGACCACAGGCATCAATTTGTGGGAGACTAAAATTCTATTAACATTGACATTTATACATCTAATTTATCATAATATTGAAATTAAAATATGTTCCTAACTCAGTAGGAGTAAGAACAAATCATGTCATTAGGAAAAAACTCCAATGAGGTCACTATCCAATTAAAAAGTGATAAAGTTGTGTCATTTTAATGTGTGTGCGGATTTGTCTTTTTAGCGAGATAGTCTACCTTTGTTGTCTTTTCTGTTTTATTCCTCTCTTTCCACCTCTCAACGCTCCATCTATCACATAATGAAGAGACCAGAACTATCACTGCCCAGCCCAAAGCACTGGTGCAACAATCACTTACTGAGCGCCTGCTGGTGTTACGGCAAGTTGGTAAGAACCCAAAGATGAAAAATAGATAATCTAATCCTTCAAAAAGTTACCACCAGTATTATGAACATAAAATACCATTAAGAATCATAAAAAATTATCTTAAATAGCTGAGATGATCACAAGTGAGACAGCAGATACAAAGAAAAGGCCGACACGGCGTCTCCCTCCAAAGTTCTCCCGGGTTCTCTGGTGCTTGTACTCAGTAGGCAACATCTCGGAGGGCTCAGTTACCAGAGGCTGTGCTCTGATATTACATCCAAGAAATCACTGCCAAGTCCAATGACCTGAAGCTTTCTCCCTGTGTTTTCTTCTAGAACTTTCAGATCTTTGAGTAATTTTGAGTTAATTTTTATCAGAGTGCAGGATCAGGGTCCAGCTTCCTTCTTTCGTGTGTGGATGTTCAGTTTTCCCAACACTGTTGGTTAAAGACTGTCCTTCTACAATTGAGTGATCTTGGCTCTGCTGTGGACGACTGCATGACCCCATCATCCAGGAGGTTTATTTCTGGGCTCCCCAGCCTATTTGGAAGGCTATGAAGAAATAAAGTGGACCTCTTCATCAGCATGGTCAACACAGAGGTCAGTCTTCCACTGAGCACATGGGATGCATGTCTGGTCTATGGAAATTAGGTTAACTTAAGGTGGTGCTCCATGTAGGCAGGGGGTCAACTATGGAGCTTCTACTGTACAGCAATGGAAGGCCTTTGGAAGGTGGTAACGAAAGGCACAATATAATCTTTGCAGCTTAAAAATTACTCTGGCTGCCATGAAGAGAAAGGATGTCCAAGGGTACTAACAGAGGCAGAGAAACCACTTCAGGAGATTTCTGAAACAACCTAAATTCTTTCAAAAGCCTTTGGGGGCTCATAACCACCTTGGCAGATAGATAAGCATTGTTCTAATTTCACACACAAAAAAACCCCCTGATGTTTAAACTGACTTAACCAAAAACCCAAATCTTGCTCCAAATCTTAGCACCGGAATTAGAACCATGCTATCTGCTTCAAATCCAGTTAGAGGCTCCTAAAGAATAAGGAGCATCAACTTCAGAGGTGATCATTTTAAGTCAAATTTTTACTTAGAATTTTAACTAAAATAATAATAATATATAAACTTTAAATAATCACTGTAGCTGGTGATTTACTTTAAAGTATTAATTAATAACAATAAATCATAAACCGGAGGCCATAAGCATTATGGAAGACTCTAAGATACGTTCTGACTTAGCACTTGATCATAGAAAGCCTTTACAAAGTACTTGCAGCTGTACATACAAGTTATGAAATTACATAATGTTTAAAAGTGATCCATCATGATTAGACCAAACATGACAAGCAAAATTCCCTTAATAATTTATTAAATTTGATTTACATGTGCTTAATTATGTATATATTTTGACTTCTAAAACACACAGGCTAATGCTAACAGCCAGGTATAAAAAAACAACCTCTCTTCCTATGTTCTATTTGTTTACTGGCATTCAGGATTCCTTCCTTATCAAGATCTCCACTGCATTCACCAATATAATCACTAATAACAATGAGCAGAACAGTCTCGCAAGATACATTATTAAATAGAGTAGCTTGTTTTAAACCTAGATTTATCAAATGTAATAACATCACATCTATTAATTAGACTAAACGATGTACACTTTTAAGTAAAACTTTAAAATTCTGAAACACTTTACAAAGTATCTATATTATTTGGCCTGGGGCTTTATAATGTTCCTATTTTCCCAAATATTTATTTTTTAACATGCTATAGAGAGCACATTCCATAATAAATATGATGTTTTTCAAACCAGAATGTCATTCCATGTTTTTTAAAAACAGAAAGTATTATGTTATGCTAATTAATTATGTTAACAATGTCTATCCCCATCAATGGAAAGAAAGCCTTAAAAGTGCAAACTATTTTTATCCCTCGGTCCATAGACAATGGCAGGGACAGAATATTCGTGGTGAAATAGGTGTGAAAAATATCACTAACTTAAAAAAAGTAAAGCAAAATATAAATATCATACTTGTACAGATTTTCACAGTAATTTTTGGGTTATCAAGGAAACATCTAGAGTGTTGATCTGGTTATACTCAATTCAAACAAACTACTTGTCACATTAACTACCTCCAGGAAGTTACTCCAAACACAAAATAAACTGTTTATGCCCCTACTCAGATAGATAACATGACAGATTGTTATTAGTTGAAGACAGATGAAATACATTGATTTGACTGCAAGCATGTGTTTAATTTTACCCTGCCACGCACACTCGCTAATGCTGTCTTTCCCTGATGGCACAGTAAATCACGCCGTATTAGAAGAAATGCAAATACAAGAAAATTAAAAACTACCCAAACTTGACTCTGACTTTGTAGATTCTTAAACTACAAAACTTCTTACAAATATTGCTGCCTGAAAATCTCTGGGTTCCACAAACAGATAAAGACAAAAAGATAAAAGATGGGATCAAAGAAACTACTTTAATTTTTAAGATAAATGTAAAGAGCTCAGTGCAGTTGAACATTTCTTCTGTATAACAGCTTTGATATTTCTTTGTGAAATGTCTCTCCCTTCCTATTCCCACTGTCTACTGTTTTAAATGTTTGTGCAATCAATTTGTATAAACATTTCCTATAGTAAGGACACTAGCCTTGTTTCAAACATTCCCCTCAGGTTAAGAGGCTCCTTTTAAATGTTTCACAGGGCTTTAGAAACATAGGAATTAAAATTCTATGACGTCAAACACCACGGCAGACAGTAAGTTCATTGCTATTTAAGCTACGCTTATTCTATTGCCACATGCAGCTAAAAACCAACGAGAAAAAAAACTCATGTATGTAACAGCCACTCATATAGTATTTGTTGAGTGAAGAAAATCTTTTTGGCTCTTAAAATAAATACAAATCGTCAACTGTGTCTAAAATAATATATATTCTTTCCTTTTACAGGAATAGTATACAGCACTGATAATTAATATACTAGCAGGGGTCCTCAAACTACGGCCCGCGGGCCACATGCTTCGGTGTGAATTTATTTGTTCCCGTTTTGTTTTTTACTTCAAAATAAGATATGCGCAGTGTGCATAGGGATTTGTTCATAGCTTTTTTTTTTAAACTATAGTCCAGCCCTCCCACGGTCTGAGGGACAGTGAATTGGCCCCCTGTTTAAAAAGTTTGAGGACACCTGCACTAGAGTGTCACATGACAGTAAGAATGAGTCTCATAAGGTAGGGAGAGAGACAAGACACAAGAGAACACACACAGGAGGCATTCATGTGAAAATTTAAAATGACAAAACTAAATATTATTTGATGAAACTACAAAGACAAGCGAGGACGAGGTCAGGACAAAGGAGAACAGATGCTCTTGGTGTAGAAAGGAGATGGATCCAAGCACCAGGGTGGCCTCTGGGATGCTGGCAATGCTTTCTTTCCTGACTTGGGAATCGTTACTCTTTAAACTATGTACATATTTTATATACACTTCTGAATGTATATCTCATTATTATGAAAAAGCCCTACTAAAATTTTAATAACAAGGGCAGCACCTGTGGCTCAGTGGGTAGGCACCATATACCAAGGGTGGCAGGTTCGAACCCGGCCCCAGCCAAACTGCAACAACAACAAAAAATAGCCGGGCGTTGTGGCGGGCCGGCCCACAACGACTAGCCGGTCCCAGCTACTCAGGAGGGTAAGGCAAGAGAATCGCCTAAGTCCAAGAATTGGAGGTTGCTGTGAGCTGTGACACCACAGCACTCTACTGAAGGCGATTAAATAAGATTGTGTCCCTACAAAAAATAAATAAATAAAATAAAATTTTAATTACAAGATGAATTCTTCTCTCACATCTCATTTTTCATAAGATCATATGTAAAGGGTCTACTGCAAAAATATTCACAGTTTTCATTTTTCCCAAGGACCTCTATTAATTCTTGAATCATCAATTCATGCTCTTTCTGTCCTACATATATATGTCACAAACCCTGTGAGTATTCTTTTCAGTTATTACCTGGCAGATCCTTTGTTAATTTCTTTGCTTCCAGCAAGTCTCTAATACTTTAATAGATTTTATGTATTGTTGCAAAATTTGCATAGTCCATTTGCATTGTGTAGATATTGTGCAGTTACGTTCACAGCCAAAAACCAACCTATAAGGATTCGGAAAGGATAATAATAACACTCTCAACTCTGTAGTTCCCAAAACAATACCAACAGCAGCCAGTACCAAGAGAACAGAGGGAAGAGTACATAAGAATTCATATTATTTCTGCAGTTTCACTAATCAGAATATCTAAATCTTTACAAGTAACAGATAAATGTTTCTCTCACATCAGGTTAAAATAAGATAATGGGTCTACATGAGGGCATAATACTAAATTTTTCTATATTTGTGGCTGTCTACAACTTTTGCTGCTTTGTATAACATTTGTGCATAAACCAATCAGGAAGATTAGCATTTGCTCACATATATCAAAAGCCCAAAGGAATTGGAGAATTAATAAATTTCCTTATTTTAATTCATGTTTTAGGCATTTCACATAGGAATTTTTATTAGACAATTTTATAATGGCACAGTACTATTGGGTTTATTTGCAAAGTTCTATATAATAGGTAGATCTAATAAGGACTAAATTCTCTCATACATAGATAGACATGAGAAAAAGAAGGGTACTGTCTTCCCTAGAAACTAGTATACTCTCGTGTCCTGCAAAGAACAGAGGCCATAGTAAGAACTGCCTTGACTGGGCAACTAAGGTTATTTCTTTTTAAAAAATATTTTCTCCTATTTTCCAATTATCAACAATAACTATATAATAGATCTACTGGGAGAGGAGGAGTGATAAAACCTAATTTAAAATAACATGAAGGCCAGGCATGGTGACTTATGCCCGTGATACTAGCACTCTGGGAGGCCAACTCAGGTAGTTTGCCTGAGCTCAGGAGTTCCAGATCAGCCTGAGCAAGAGTGAGACCCTATATGTAAAAAAATAGCTGGGCACTGTGGCAGGCACCTATAGTCTCAGCTAGCAGGGAGGCTGAGGCAAGAGAATCGCTTTGAGCACAAAAATTTGAGGTTGCTGTGAGTTATGATGCCACCACACTCTACCAAGAGCAACAAAGCGAGACTCTGTCTCAAAAAAAAAGGAAGAAAAATAAATAAAATAAAATAACATGAAGACATAAACAGTAAACAGAAAACTGCCCTCAAAACAATTCAGATGAATGACACTGGTATAGCACCACATACAAGAACTTTACACATACTCATCATCTAAACCTCACAACCACCATCACTTGACAAGTTAGGAAACGCGGGTGCGGAGAGGACAAATGAACTGTGTGCAGTCACACGTCTGGGAGTGGCAGAGCCGCCACTCAACCCCAGGATGCCTGGCTCCAGAGTCTGCATGCTAACTGCCACGGGGCTTCTGCTTCGCATATGTAGTATTCTGGGTCTGATGCTTCTCACGCAACATTGTTTCATCCATGTCATCCCAATGAGATATACAAGTCATTCATTGTTACTGCCATGTAAGACTCCTTTTGTAACAACAAAATCTAGAGACCTTTTCTCCAGTTAATGAACACTTGTTTCCAACAGCTAGGTACTAGCAACAATGAAGCCACGAATATTCTCTGGGCATGTTACCTACGCTGTCTCTGGGAGACACACTGCAGAGAACTGCTGACTCATGGAATATGAATGCTCGGCCTTACAGAATGCCAAAATGTTTTCAAAGTGGCTGTACCAATTTATAATCCACCAGGGAGTGAATATGAGTCCCTGTGGACTCACATGAGTTTCACATGTTATCATCAGGCTTCGAAATTTGTGGCAATCCAGTAAGTTTAAGCTTTTCATTGGGTCTTCCTTTCCATTTCCTGGATTCGTGACGGGACTGCACTTCTTTTCACATGTCATTGGGCCATCTGTCTTTCTTCATCTGTAAAACTCTTATTTATGCTTTATGACCTTTCTTAATGAGTTGCCTTTCTCTGGTACATATGAAAAGAATACCAGCCTTTTGTCAGTTATCTGTGTTACACATACCTTCTCCCAATTTGTGGCTTGTCTTTGGAATTTTTCTTTAAATTCCAGAATATTATGGGAATATAAATGTTTTGGCTACATGAATCGTACAATGTAAGTCAAAGTTATAAATGTGCCCATAACCCAATAGGTGTGAATTTACCCATCCCCTCCTCTGCCTTCACACCCGCTGGATTTCTCTTGAGTTTTACTTCCACATGTGCACATGAGTGCTGCCCAATTAGTTCCAATTTAATAGTGAGCTCGCGTGGTGTTTGTTTTCCATTCTTGCAACACTTCACTTAGGAGAATGGTCTCTAGTTCCATCTTGGTTGTTACAAAGACTTAGCTCACCATTTTGCTAGAGCTACGTAGTACTCCATGGTATATATACCAGGGAGGGTCATTTCCTACAATCAAATATGTTTACCTTCTATAGTTGATATATTCAATGTTTAAATTTAGAAACTGCATTTTATTAAGAAATCCTTCCACACCTCAATGTAGAAAAAGTATTTTTTTCCTTCCAAAAAGTTGTGCCATAAAAAAAAGAAAAGATCAACAACCTGATATGAAAGGATTTCCATGATAGGTTAAATTAAACATAATGTAGACCAATTAAAAAAATAAAAGTTGTGCCATTGGCATTGCAGCCTTTAATCTATTTGCAACTGATTTTCATCCATGATGTACTACACATTTTATTTCCCTACATAAAAATAAACCACTTATTTCTCTTCTTTCTTCTTTCTCAGTGATCTGTGATCCACCTCCACTATTAATATCCACTGTCAGGTTTTGTTTCCGGGGTCTCCCCTCTGTTTCCTTGGGTGAATTCCATATTACCTTTACAACGGGTTACGGCTAAATGGTCTTGATAATTGACATGGCAAATGCTTCTTACCTTGTTATTTTAGGAAAAACTCGCTATTCTTCATCCTCTATTCTTCCACATACATTTTAGATTCACGTTGCCTAAACACCACACACACAAATACCATCTAGGCTTTTGACTGAAATTATGCTGAATGGATAAATCAATTGGAGGAAAACTGACACCATTATAATATTGAGTCCTTGTATTCTAGAATACAGGCTTTGCTGTCTCATTTTTATGTCTTTAAGCTTTATATTAAAATTGTATAATATTTCTCTGTAGCTAATCATATCATCTGAGACTCTAGTAGTTTTATCTTTTTCTTGCTGTTTTGTATACCTAGGACCTTAAAAATAGTGTTGCTTAAGAATGGTGCAAGTGAATCTCCTTACGTTGTACCTCATCTTAGTTGAAAAGCTGATTCACTCTTTCAGCGTTAAGTAAGACATCAACCACAGATTTATCAAGTTGAAGACGTTTCTTGTCATTCTTAGTTTGCTGAGAGCTTTTACCATGGATGTTAAATTTTATCAAATGCTTTTTATGCATTTATTGAGATCAGCATATGGGCTACCGGTAAGTTCAATTACAATAAATGATTTTAATTATACTAAACCTGCATTTCCAAGATAAACTCCAGTTGGTCACGATGTAGAATCTTTTCGAAATATTGCTGAATTCAATTTGTTAATATTTTATTAAGACATGTTCTATGTTCACAAGGGATATTGGTCTGTAGTTTTCTTACAGTGCCTTTATCTGATTTTAATATCAAATTAATTACCACAATAGTTTCATAAAAAGAGCTAGGAAGAGTTCCATCAAGTTTGGTTTTCTGAACCAAGTCTACGTGTTTGGCAGAATTTATGAGTAAAACCATCTGCTTTCGGCTCGGCGCCTGTGGCTCAATGGGCTAAGGCGCCCGCCACGTACACCTGAGCTGGCGGGTTCGAATCCAGCCCGGGCGCGCCAAACAACAATGACGGCTGCAACCAAAAAAAATGGCTGGGCGTTGTGGCGGGTGCCAGTAGTCCCAGCTACTTGGGAGGTGGAGGCAAGAGACTCGCTTGAGCCTAGGAATTGGAGGTTGCTGCGAGCTGTGATGCCACAGCACTCTATCCAGGGTGACAGCTTGAGGCTCTGTCTCAAAAAAAAAAAAAAAAAAAAACAACCATCTGCTTTCTAGGAGAGTTTACATACAATGAGTATTATTTATTGTACACGTGTATTGATAGAATCACCAGTAATATTCTTTGTGAGAACCTTTTAAATTATGAATTCAATTTTTTTCATAAATACAGCAGCATTCAGATTACCAATTACTTCTTGAGTGAACTGTGTCAGTATCTTTTAAATATATGCTCATTTAATCTAAACTATCAATGAAGTAAAATTTTTAACAATATTCCCTTACACTCTTTTTACTGCTTGCAGGACTTGTAGTGATTTCTCCACTTTTATTCCTATATTGTAATCTATATCTATTATCTTTTTTCATGGTTAGTTTGACTAGAGGTTTATCAATTTTAGTGATCTTTTCAAAAACACTAGCTTTTGTTTTCATTGATTTCTTTATTGTTTTTATTTATATTCTTATCTTTACTTTTTCCCTTCTGTATGTTTTGGGTTTAATTTGACTTTCATTTTTCTTAAGTGAAAACTTAAAACACTGATTTTGAGAAGTCTTTTTCTTTTCAAATATAAGCATTTAATAATGCCAAACATATTCCTCTAAATAATGTGCTAGCCAAATGCCTAAATTTTGACATTTAGTGTAATATTTTCATTTTTATTCAATTCAAAATGTTTTTAAATTTTTCATGATTTCCTCTTTCAACATAGGCTATTTAGAAGTGAGCTGTTCAATTTCCAAATATTTTTGTTATTAATTTCTAGTTTAATTCCATTATTGTCATAGAACATATTTAAATTCCTTTAAATTTGTTAATGCTCTTTTTATAGGCTAGCATATGGTCTCCCGGGACAAATCTTCCACGCACATTTAAAAATCATCTGTCTTCTCCTGCTGTTAGACGGAATGTTGCGTAAATATAAGGTCCAGGTGTCGACAATGTCTGATTCCATATCCCTACTGATTATCTGCCTACAAGTTCTATCAGTTATTGAAAGGAATACTGAAACTTCAGCAGCAATGAAGGATTTGTCTATTTCTCCTCTCTGTTTGATCAGTTTTTGCTTTATGCATTTTGAAGTTCTGTTGGTGGGCTTATATACATCTAGAATTCTTATACCATTTTTGTGAGTTGATCTCTTGATCCTCCTATAATGTCTTTTTTAATCACCACTAAATTCCTCTTTCTGGTATTAACATAGCTACTGCAACTTTCTGTTGATTAGTGTATATAAATTATATCTCTTAGGCCAGGCCCAGTGGCTCACGCCTGTAATTCTATCTGGGAGGCTGAGGGGGGATGTATTGCCTAAGCTCAAGAGTTCAAGACTAGCTGAGGTACAGTGAGACCTCATCCCTAAAAATATCCGGGCATTGTTGCAGGCATCTGTAGTACCAGCTACTCGGAGGCTGAGGCAAGAGAATCGCTTTAGCCCAAGAGTTTGAGCTTAAGCTGTAACACCATAGAACTCTACCAAGGGCAACAAAGTAAGACTCTGTCCCAAAACAAACAAACAAACAAGAAATTGTATCTTTCCACTTTTAGCCTATCTGTATCTTCATATTTACAGTGGGTTATTATAAATAGCATATAAGGAGTAGGATCTGCGTTTTTATCCAATATAGAGGTCCACCACACAATCTCTATATTGTAACTGGCATATTTAGGTCAGATGTCAGAATTTTTTTTCTGTAAAGAGTAAGCTAGCAAATATTTCCGTCTCTGGGGGTCACACGTTCTTAGAAGCAACTACTGTGCAGCTATGACAGTGAAAAGTCAGCCACGGAAAAGACAGAAAGAGATAGATGTGGCTATGTGCCAATAAACTATTAATGGTCATTAAATTTTGATTTTCATATACGACCTATGTGAGGTCACATGTCGTATATGAAATTTTCAAGTGTCACTAATTATTATACTGCTTTTGATTTTTCCCCACATTTAAAAATATAAAAACCATTCTCAGTGCCATACAATAACAGGTAATGGGCTGCAGTTTGCTGGCTTTTGCTCTAACTGCTCAAATCACCCCTCTGTTTAAAAATCGTCGTGGGCCTTGTATAGGGTAATGAAATCCAAACTACTGAGATAATTTGGTCTCTGTGTCTCAATTCTTTTTTTTTTAGTTGTCTTAATATTAAAAAAGTGAAACAAATTAGTTACAAAATCCTTTGTTCCAAATAGATACTATGTATCTTACAAATGTTTTTTGCTTGGTTTTGAATTTTAAAGATTGCAGTAAAAATTTTTTAATATCATAAATAAATGATTATTTCTTCTTCAGAAAGTTGGTTTCTGTAGTGCAGTATTTACAAAAACTAATGTGTCTCAATTCTTCCTGCCTGGCACCTTCTGCTCCAGCTGTGGCAAAGGCTGTAAACCCCTTGATATTCTAGACCATCTTCTCAATTCCATAGGCTCTATTCACTTTTTACTTCTCCCGGGGTTATCCTTTCTCATCCTTCTCTTTCTGGCTGGATTATCCTTTCTCATCCTTCTCTTTCTGGCACACTTCCACACACCCCTAAGATTCTGTTCAAATATTCTTTCTGCTGTTAAACCACTTCTTCCTGCAAAGTTCCCCCTGTATACTAAGTACATCACTCTAACACAACACGATCATACTTTATCCTGTGCTGGCACTCATGAATAAATAAACGAATATTTTAAAACATAAAAGGAAGCTGAAATATCCAAATGTTATAATACATAAGAACAAACACCAACATATATTGTAGTTTTATAATCATCAAAATGCATTTTAACCAGACTATTTTAGAAAAACTTTTAAATTCCCAAACTGAAATCATTTTCTCAATTATAAGATGTTCCTTAGTCTGTTATTGCAATGTAACAAACTCTAAGAAGATGGTGCTAGCCCAATGTTAATAAGCAGAGAAATAAATAAATAATAAGACAACTGTTCAAAGCAAATGCTTCCTCAAAAAGATAAAATAAAATAAAATAATGGATCTACTTAAGGAAAAGATACAAGTAAAGATAATTTCCTAACCTCTTTTGAAAGAAAAAATAATCCATTTTCAACGCAAGACTAAATATGCAATTTAACCAATTTTCGCTAATTCTTATCACAACATAGAATAAGAATCAGTAAACTTTGGTGCTTAAAAAAGAAAAGATCCTGAAGAAAGAGCAAGCTTAACTTCAATTCTAGACAACATTCTTGGTTCAAAACATCTCCACTGCAAAGATTTCAGTTCATAGTTTCAATACATTAGCATATCAAATTATAACTTTATGGATATAAATGGCAGTGGTGGGGAAAAGTTGGAGTAAGGAAGAGAGCAAAATTATACCAGCCAATTTAGATGTCCAGTTTTAAACCAAAGATTACTTTTTTACAAAAACTAAAATGGACAAAGTCAGCTGATAAATGGTAACTAGATTAATATGTTTTTTTGTTTGTTTTCAGATACCCACCATTTTGTTTTGGTTTTGTTAAAACTGAACTGGCCCCTCCATGCTTTTTGGTTAATCCCAAATTGTGGAACACTCTAAAACAGAATTTAATAAAACTCCACATTCATGTATTCATATTTGAGAAGTAAATGGCTTATGCTAGAAGGTCAACTAAAAACTTTCTGTCTTGGGACAAGACAAACACACATGGTCAGAATATCCATCTAAGAATGCCTGATTTAGAACTAGCAGTCTTTCCTTTACTGGGATGTGCTACTGACATGCTGTAAGTCTGAAATACATTCCAATATAGCACATGGTGCTTTCTTATTTAAAATTAACCCCCTGAAGCATATCCCATGGGTGCAATATGTTCCCTGAAGCTGAAACAATAAACATGAGTTTACACTTAAAGGAAACAGAAGTAATCTATACGCCTGTAAGAAACATATAGTAAATTTTAAAAACTACAGAAAACCCTCTTGCAAACTACAGTTCTTTGGATAGGATAACTATTCTTATGTTAACGAACCATCTAATTCTAACTCAAAGAATGTCATAAAATAAACTCCTTTTACTGATAAAAACTTTTAATCAGAAAAGTTGACAAGCTTCCTTCCCATTATATGTCAAAACTACAGTCATTATTCATGGGCCAGACATGGTGGCTCACGCCTGTAATCCCAGTGCTTTGAGAAGCCGAGGTGGGAGGATCACTTGAGGCCAGGAGTTTGAGGCTGCAGTGAACTATAATCACACCACTGCACTCTAGCCTGGGTAACAGGAAAAAAAGAAAGAAAAGAAGGAAATGCAATCAGTATACATGTATAAAACTTATAAATTTCTTAATGAATTCTGTAATCGGGGAGGAGCGGTGAAAGGGGAACTATTGAACTCTGATTCCTGTTTTGCAGGATATTCACCATTTGTGAAGAGGAAGACTACACTGTCAGAAAACAGAAGGCATCACAGCACCGATAAGAACTTTCCACTCCTCAACAGCCAGTTCTTTTTTTTGTGGAGACAGAGTCTCACTTTATTGCCCTGGGTAGAGTGCCGTGGCGTCACACAGCTCACAGCAACCTCCAACCCCTGGGCTGAGGTGAGTCTCTTGCCTCAGCCTCCCGAGTAGCTGGGACTACAGGCACTTTCTTCTTTATAGTACATTATTAAAAGTCATTTTTTAAATTCTGAAATAATCATAAACAGAAAAATGAGAAAATTAATGAAAGGAACCCAATCAAGGAAATTGTAGGTAACACTTCAAAACAAAGCTTTTAGGAAATATGCGTCACAATAAAATACATGGGTATTTTATTGAATGAAAAATTATGCATAAAAAGACTGAAAAATACACATATGTATCAATAAGTGGTTGGTTCTGTGGGAGAGAAGTGTGAATGATTATTTTTTTTTGTAGCTTTCTGTATTTTCCAAATTTTATAAATTCAAATATGTACTACTTATTCTCTAAGTATACACATACAGTAGAACCTCCACAGCTGACCTAATTTTCATAACGGGACATGTTCTTAATAGTAGTTTTTAATAGGCCTAGTTCCTTATGTTGACCACCTCCGTACGTTAACCAGTTTGTTACAGTCCACAGAAGGTCAATCAACTTACACCGGTTCTACTGTATGTGTGTCCATATGCTAACTACAACAATATAGGTAAGAAAATTCTGGGACTTGGCGACGCCTGTGGCTCAGTGAGTAGGGCGCCAGCCCCATATACTGAAAGTGGCGGGATCAAATCCAGCTTCAGCTGAAATGCAAACACAACAACAACAACAACATAAAAAGAAAATTCTGGGACTGTGTTTCCAGTGTGGCCAAGTTAACCTAGGACAGTGCTAACAAAGAGAGAAATAATGCAGTGCCCTCATATAAACTCAAGCTGTTAAAAAAAGGAAGAGTACCCAGACACTGGTAAATCCAAGGTCATTTCTCCCCATCTTCTACAATGGACTGGCGCAGGTATCTGTCTGCAAACTATTGGCTACCTACATACCACATCAGAAACTTGACTGCTTTCTGATACTTTATAGTCAAGGTGAAATATACTGCATGCTTACCTAGAAGTCATGTGCTTGGGGTTGGAAAAGGTGAGAAAACTTGAACCGAGACAAGTAAAAAGCCGGGAATCTATAGATAAGAAGTGCTCTGTCCATTAAAAATGGGCCTAAAACCTTTCTATGCATCAGCCAATGAAAATGTCAAGGAAGCTTACTATTCAAGTAAGGTCTTAGGTCAAAGAAAGATAATTTCTTCTCCGAAGGCTCTGGAGCAGGGCCCTTCCCTGCCGCCGCCCCCCTCACACCCCAACACTCCCCTCACAATTCGCACTCTGGCTTCAGCACTGACTTCTACCTGTCTTCACATGACTATCTTCCTAAGTGTCCCTGTCTTGGTCAAAATTTCTCTTTTCATTGATTTAGAGCCCATCCTAATCAAGCACTTCCTCATCTTAACTGATTACTTCTACAGAGACCCTGCGTCCAAATAAGGTCACACCCCAGATGCTGAAGGTTAGTTCTGCAACGTGTCTTTTGCACAGACACAAATCAGCCCACACCAGACTATGCTCCCTATTTCACTGAAAAACGAGGAACAGTCAACAGACCTTTTCTTCAGGCCACCAGATTTGTACACCAAGCACAGTAAAGGATAATCCTGTTACTGTGGATCCGTCAGTGACCCCTGCTCCTTCCTTCAGTCAAACCCTCCGTTTGTGTGCTAGATACCAGCCCCTCTCCCTCACTTAACATTACTCCGTAATTTTAGCCTCACTCTCCTACCTACATCGTCAATTCTTCTCTATTTCATTTCTATTAGCATGCAAACATATTTCTCCCACGTTAAAAATGAAAGCAAAATTCTTCACCCAGCTCTCTCCCTTCTACTTCTCTGCTTTTTTGTTAGCAAAATCCTCAGCAGTATCATCTACATCTATTATTTCCAGTGCCTTTTGCTCTCACTACTTCACCAAAATAACTTACAAAGATTAAGCAATGAATTGCTGCTAAATCCAACAGTAAATTATTGACCCTCTTTTATTATCTATCAGCAGCATTTAACATATAGATATTGTTTTCACCAAGTTTCCAGAATATCATACTCTTGGTGCCAAAACCAAACAAAAATGTTCTTTGATATGTTCTAGAAAGAAGTGCATGGAAATGTAGTACCTTCAAAGCATTCTTTAATGTTACAATATGAATTTTATCAAGAAGATCAGCAAGTAGGCAATTGATTCTGAAGTTAAATAATTTCCCTTAAATTAATACTAAAATTAAGGACTGATTGTTATGTAAAACTATTTCAACAAATGTTATTTTCCGAAATCGCTCACAGTAATGTAATACAGATCTTTCTGCTTCAGAAACTCCAATACTAGCAGATTCAATTTCTAGCACCATGAGAAGGACCCAGGATCCTGCATGAAAGCTGTGTGTGCGCCCATGTGTGTATATGTGCGCACACATATGTACATACGCAGCTCAGAAGGAAGGATTCCTGGAGAAAGCTAAATTTGGTCCACATGTATTTTTTCAAGATCTTGATTATTTCGGCATTGTAGGAGGATGAATGAAAACTTTTAACCTCTGGCAAAATTCTTGGCTTTTATAGGTCCTGGCAGTCTTATTTTAATTTCACACATGTATACAGACTTCTGTGGCAACAAAAACTTAACAGTACAGCAATCCCACAGTTTGGATCTGCATCAGTTCTGAACAATACACAAGTGACTACCCCCACTGGATTAGCACGTGGAGGTACTACTTCCTCCTTCCATCCCGTTCAACACCTGCGTGTATCAGAGAGTCAAGTACACAAGAAAAAGAAATTAAAACTTAGGTTAAAGGCAAGATGGGATTTAAACTGTCACACTGATGAAGTTTAAGTTTTATGACTGTCATATTACTATCAAATTCATTATCTCTGGAGATATAAACTTGAAATAATTCTCTAAAATGAAGACAGCAAAAATTTGCCTAATTACATAGCTTCAACTTAGAAATCATCTCTTTGACATTCTCATCTTTTTGACAAAATTCCCATGAGATTTTCATAAAGATTCCATGCAAAATCCTAAATGGGGAAGGTAGGACAGAGCAGGTGGACCCTCTTCTTAGTGTCCTAGTTTCATCCAGTCTGTACACGAGGACTCATGTACAAATGACGCAATCCTGGAAAACAACCTCTGAGGGGTCAGGAAGGGACCTTGACGATGGGAACCATGAAGAGAAGTTCAAATTCTCTCACAAGACCCTGCATGACGCTATGTTCATGACTATGATTCTGACTTTGTCCCACAATGTTTACACGGTACTAATCCTTTTCCTTGATCCCCATTTAACATCCCACTGTCCCCTCCCTGTCCATAAACTGGCCACTGGCCATTTTTAATCCTACAAACCCATCCTTCCTCATAATTGTATGGCTGTGCTTTGAAAACTTGTCCTTAAGAGTAGAGACCATGTCTTCTTCTTTTTAAATTCCCAGTACTGGGTTTTGTTCTTATGAGGGTATGTACTAGACCATCTTCCTGAAACAATAAAAAATAAAAAAAAATAGCCTCTTCCAAGGGTACTGATTGAGAAAAGTAAAAGGTACACATTCTAAATGGACTATAATATTATACATGAGCAAATTTCAATGTAATATAATTAAATCCCAAGTTCAGAGGATAACATTAGAAAGGCAGAAATAGAGAAAATTTGTAGAAAAGAAAATTTTTAAAGGAAATAAACTGTGAGCCGGATTGTCAATATATATTGTAATATTTATATAACACATGCATAACAACGTATTTGACAAGCTGACAAATTATCACACTTAAAACTACATTCTAAAATTTAAGAAAATAATAATAATTCCCAGTATTGAGCATGATTCCTGGACATAACAGGCCCTCAACAGATACTTGCTAAATAAATATACTTACTACCTTACTATACTGATAAAATGATATCTATGTTATTCAATACGGTTAACAAAAACATTTGGCTGGCCTTAGTTTAAACGTTTTACTGTTAGTTTTAACCCTGGAAACCTTTCCTTTCTGCATAATGAATGGTGAGGATATTCCGCCCTGCGCTGAGGGACCTGAGTCAGAGACAGCAGCATGTGCCTCAGAGGCATCGGTTTCCAGGCCAGCCACTCCCTTAAAATGTTTTAGCTTGTATGGGTTTTTAGTTGTCACCAACATCCTATGTTTCATCCTTAATTTTGCATGGCACTGGGATGTCTATGATGTAAGAAAACGGCTCAATCTCACAACCCAAATAAGAAGAATTCTTCCATAAACCTGACATTCAAAAATGAACTGACCTATTATTGGGGCTTTCTGGTTATTCTTAATTTTTGAAATTTTCTCACTGAAAACAGCTACCCTCAAATGTGGCTACGTATAACCTATATTTTATTTGAAATACAAATTTAAAGATATAACACATTTTGAAAATATAAATTATGTGGAGTCTTAAAAACCTTACAATACTACTGCTTCCAGCTTTGACAGAATAACTAGGACAGCATTTTCCTCTTGCTGTAAACAACTAGAAAATTGGACAAAATACATAAAGCAATTACTATCAACACTCAACTTCAGGCGGGACAAGTGTATCTGAGAGAGATGAATCACAACTATAGCCCAGAATGAAGGCAGGAAGAGGAGGCGATGGGAAGGGAGAGGGGTGGTTTGATAGAGGGAGAGTTAATGGTGGGACCTCACCTATGGAGCATATTGCAAGGATACAAGTCAAATCTACCAAGTATTGAACACAAATGTCCTAACACTGTGATTAAGTAAATGAAGTGAAAGCTATATTAATCAGTAGGATGTAAGCACTCTAATTTGTACAAATAATCGACCCATTGAATCCCACAAAGGTATAAATGTATTCATGATCTCTGTTTATATGACTTAATAAAAAAAAAAAAAAAACTAACAAATGAGCTTTCCGATCACTCTGCCTTGATGCCCACAGGCACGATTAGAGGGGATACAGCAGAGCGTGATGAGCTTGCTGACCAGGGAGGCGGAGACACACAGCAGGTCAGGGAGAGCACCCAGGATTTTGTGAAGCCAATTACCAGGCAGGAGGCTCTACAAAGAGAAAAGGGTCCGGAAATCCTTATGAGAGTTTTCTTCAGGCTACTCTTGAGTACTAAGCAGTACATGTATATGCAAGACTCCAGGGCACTGGGCAAGGAACAACTAGGCAGCCGCAGCCAGAGTAATTCTCAGAATGAAAAGACCTGGGAGACTCCAGACTGGGAGAGAGGACAGAACTCGTTTGATACTCAGCCATTCAGCGGGAGCGGGGCTAACCTCACCTGGAGTACAGGCCTCCAGCGAAGCAGGGAAACAAGCCCCGCAGAACAGATGTCAAAAAGTGCAAGTGCCTGTCAAGGGAGAGGAGAGAAGATAACCAAGCATCAAAAACGCGAGGAGCCCAGAGCCAATAAAGGAGGACTATGGATGCCAAGGAGGTAAATGAGCAGCAAACACAGGGGAAAGTCAGAGAGACAGGTGGGAAAACAACAAAAATCACGGAATTAGTTATCAGGCACTTTTTAAATGAGACATTCACTAGAGGAGCACAATAGTAAATTTAAATAGATAAAATAATCAATGGACTGGAAGAGAGATGAACTGATTATCCAGTCTGAGGAACAGAAAGAAAAAAAACTGAAGAAAAATTAAATTAACAAAGACTTAGGGAACTGTGGGATACAACCAAGTATTCCTCTCCCGGACAGGAAAGAAAAGAAAAAGGCAGAAAGACTATTAAAGAGGATAATGGCCAAAAACTTCCCCAACGAGAAGGAATCTTTTTTTTTTTTTTTTTTTTACAATTGTGGTCGGGGACGAGCTTGAACCCGCCACCCCTGGTGTATAGGGCCAGTACCCTATTCCCTGAGCCACAGGCACTGCCCTGTGATAGAAAATATTGATCCCCACATACAGGAAGTTCAGAAAATTCTAGATAGGATAAAACTTACACATATCACAATCAAACTGAAATAAAGAAAAAAAATTATCTCAATAGATGCATAAATGGCAATTGGCCAAAAATCTTAACACTTTAATCTTATATATGGAAACCTTTTAGAATCCACCAAAAAAAGAGAAAAGCTAATAAACTAGTTAGCTTTTAGTTTATAAACTAGCTACTAAGCTAATAAACTAGTGCCAGTGAGGATACAGAGTACAAGGTCCACACGCAAAGTCTGTATTGATTCTATACACTGTCAACAAACGGCCGGAAATGAATTAAGAAAACATTTTCAAGTACAAAATACTGTAACAGAAATTGGACTGTTGTAAAAAAAACTTACTTTGCAATAAATTTAACAAAAGTGTGAATTTTATACTTTGAAGACTACAAGCCACAGTTTAAGTGGAAAGACTTCCCATGTTCATGGATCGCAAGACAATATTGCTAAAATGGCAATATGTATACTCCTCAAATGATCTACAGATTCAACACAATACTGATCACATTCCCAGCTCACTTCTCCATAGGAGGTAACAAGCTCATCCTTTTTGTGTTATTGTGTGTGTGTGTGTGTGTGTGTGTGTGTTAATTGCAAAAGAGCCGACATTCACTTCCAGATGGAGAGAACATCCTTGTACTGGTTTCACACCTGCCTGTAAACAAGATGGAAAGAAGTGAATAAGCTTTGTATAAATACAGACCTGGATCCAAATCTTAGCTCTGTCTCCTACTGGCTGTTTAACAATAGGCAAGTTACTCTCTGAGATTCCATTTCCTGAGTTTTACACAGAGAGACCACCTGACAGCAGCTGCTTTAGGAAAGAGAACATCATATCATCATCATATACAAACAGTTCAGTGTTGACCCAAAAGGAACAGGAAGCTATCTACCTAAATACTGCTGTAAAACAAAATAAAAACTGCACCAGTATGCTCAAGTACTACTGTCAAATTCTTACTATGGCACAGTTTAAATAATAAAACCCAAATAAAATAAAAATATAACAGCCTACATTAGAGCTATTAAAAAATATTAAATACCTGGCAGAGATTCTACTTAATAGATCAAATATTTTAAAAGGATTCAAGATTTCTGTCTACCTCTCTCTAATTAGACCTTATTTTAATATTTAACATTTTGCCAAAAGTTCAGTCCTTCCACTTTATGTATCCAAAGCCCACTAATTCTGCAAAGACCTACTCCAAGTTTCACATTCTTCCCAATCTTTAGCTGACAACTTTTTCCTGCCTATGATACAACAGTACTAAATTAGATACTGTATTTCTTTTGTAGAGTTAAAGTTTTATTGTAGAAGTAAGATAAATATACAAAACAAGACTTTAGTAAGTTTCCTGAAGGCAGGCTTCATCCTAGGAAGCAACCAGCCTTACACTTACAAAGAGAACTTAGTACTTTACACACATTAACTATATGTTAAATAGTTACATAAAGTTTGCTACTGCCTTTTTGCTTAATTTCAAATTAGGGAGAATTCAGAATATGCCTCTACTTTAATACATATACAGAATCATACACAGAGTTAAAAGCATACTAAAGAATCACCTCATTTAGCCTAATTAATCATCTAATAAAGTCTTCAAAAGTAATTATTTCATAAAATACAGACCATGATAACATTTAGTCTTATTTTTTCCATTATTAGCAATATATCTCTGTTTTAGTCCCCAGTTAATTTCTTTCCTACCACTCCCTAAATGATAATGAGAATGTATTTTCACAGTAGCAATTGGTGACATTTCTATAAATCAGTGTGCTTCAGTGATACCTAAATAAAAGCTTTTTTCACTATAATGATGCTTCCAGGCTTCCCTAAAGTCAGGTGGTTCCTTGCAGTTAATGATCTGTGACTTACCACACAAGAAGTCCTAAAAAGACTTGTTATCCATTGCCTGTGTGACAATATTTGCTTTATGGACGGCTAAATGAATGAAGACATTCAATGTAACTGTAAAAGTAAAATCAAACGAAAACTTACAAGTAACATGTTTTCTTTAAGTAAAAGGGCTGTGACCATTTTCCATTAATACTTAACCTTTTGCTGGAGCAGTGCAACCGCATATAATGTTCAAATCCATAAAGCCCAAGAGCTATTCTGGGTTAATGCTAATTAACTGCCCCCAAACAAAAGAGCAATATTTCCAAAAATTGGAGATTAGTCCCTATTGTTGACATCAAAGACACATGGCAAAGCTTAATAAACACTAAAAAGGACAAATATGCTTTATACATCACCTGGGAACACATTTTTAATCAAATTTATATATGTATAATACAAACACACCAGAAAAAGAATTACGCTGTACACAAAATTTGCTAATCTAAAATGCCCCCATCTTTCCTAGCTGCCAGACTTTGCAGGCATTCGCATGTTGACCATTTATAATTTTATTTCATTACTAGACTCAGCTTTGTCCACCATATGTCCACTGTGGATTAACTATTCCCTTAGGTACCATTAAGGACTTTCCATTTGTTGTAAGAAGAGCTAAGTGTGAAGGACACAGCCAGAAATAACATTTATACCTCAACCAAAAACAGAAGCACATTCGAACTCAAACGATAGTTTATGCAGCATCTTTTTTATTTATTGGACACATGTCTATATAGCAAAATAAACTTCAGATTAAAATTCATGCCAACAGTACACCACCATTCAGATTAGATATCAAAATTATATCACCTCCATGGACTGAATTTAAACAAATTTTCAGAAAAAAGTATTTCTAAGCTCTAAGTTAAATGGTGGGTTAGCTTCTAAACACTAATGACAACCAAAATTTTAACCTTTTTAAATGTATTTCATATAATAGACATTTCAAAAAATTCTTAGTCTTTCATTTTTAAATCCTTAACATTAGAAAAATGTATATATTTAACATTACCCATTACTCATAAGTAGAAGACAGGATTTGAAGCTAGAAGAGGCAAAACACAAGTAGTCCTACTTCGTAACAGGCACAAGTCTAGCAGCTTCAGATACGTGGTGTGTAACTCTTACACCTCCCTTAGAAGCGAGGTGCTATTGTTAGTCCCACTTTACGGATGAGAAAGCTGAGACACAAAAGGGCAAGAGCCTTCCACAGTCCCAGACAATAAGCTGGACCCGTATCAGAATCTAAGTGGGCTTAGTTCAAAGTCTGGGCCCTAAACCATAATACTCATACCATCTCCCTTTATTAAAGTGGGAAGATAAAAGGCTTAAAGAAGAATACAATTTCTCATCTTTTTGAATTTGAAATTATGAACGAAAACTAAGAGATTAATTAGGGCTAAGGTTTTAGTTATCAAAACAACTATGTCTCTAATATAAAATGCTTTTTACATGGGGATCTTACATGGTATTAACTCATAAAACTAAGTAAGGCTCTTATTATTTTTTCCCCAGCTTTATTAAGGTATGGCTGACAAAAACTGTACATGTTTGTTGTGTACAACATGTTTCCAATACGTATAATTGTGGGTGATTAAATCAAGTAAATTACAGACTCGGGTTTTGTGGTTAACACATTTAAGATCTACTCTGTCAGCAATGTCCAAGGATGCCACTGTGCTGTACAACAGACCCCGTCCCCGGGAGACTTGGTACCCTCTGAGCAGCACCTCCGCATTCCCTCTTGCCACCCAGAACCACTACTCCCCTGTCTGCTTCCAGGAGCTCAGCTTCTTTCAGATTCCACACATAAGTTATATCATGTATTTGTCTTTCTGTGCCTGCGATCTTCCCTACCTCTGTAAATGGAACTTTAGCCTTCCAGATGTACAGGCCAAAAATCTTGGTATTCTCTTGCTCATTTTCTCCTGTATTCCAAACCAATCTTTGAGAAAATCTATCCACTCTACCTTCAAAACACATCCAGAAGCTGACCACTTTTCGCTATCTCCACTGCCATCAGCCAGGTCCACAGCACCATGAATCCTCACCTGGACTGTACTGAAAGCTCCTCTCTGGTCGGGCTCCTTCCACTATTATCCACTGTGGTTGGCTCTCAAGACAAGAGCTATAGTGATCCTTTCCAAATGCAAGTTAAATCACCTGACTGTGCTCAAGACACTCAGGGCCTTTCTATCTTATTCAAAGCCCTTATAGTGGCTACAAAGCCCATCTTGATTTGTCCTCTTCCTTGATCCTTCCTTCCTACCTTTAACTCCATCTCCTACAGGATCCCCTCACTGAAAACACACCCTCTGTAGTTATGCAGAACGGGGGAGGGCGCAAACAAACAAGATGCCACCTCAAGGCCTTGCACCTACTGTTCCCATCTGCTGGGACAATGCTCTCTCTCTCCCTCCCTTCATCTCCTTGGTCAAAGGTCACATTCTCAGGCTTTCCCTGACTACCATATATAAACTCTTAACACCCTTCTCCAAAACTTTCTTCTTCTCCCTTTTCTGCCTTAGCTATCTCTACAGTACTCAATACCATAAAGCAAAGCATGTAACGTGACAAAGTGCCTGTCTTCCCCATGGAACACAGCTGGATCAAGGCAGTGATTTTTGTTTGTACACTTCTGTATCCCTAACACCCAGACTAGTATGTGCTCGATGAATATTTGTAGAATGAATGAATGAGAAAGGAGTAAGAAAGTAAAACAACAAATAAAATACCTGCTGAGATATAATTAAGCTAAAGAGCTCAAGATATGACTACTCCGGATTTAAATCCAATCACTGGTGTTCTTCCAACGGAAAGGCAAGGGAGACTCAACCCTCGCAGGAAGAAGCCACGGAGGGAGGAAGCAAGAAGAGATTGGAGCGATTTCTGGGGCTTCTAAAAACAGCCCAAAGTTGGTCATATTCTTAGAGTGTGCCTGGTAAATAGCAAAAGTTCAGTAAATCAAGACATTATTATTAAATGATTATTAAATGACTATGTATATGTACTTATCTATGTACTGTATATAAGGATTTTAAATACATAGTAATCAAACAATTGAACGATACATGTGCCATAGAAAACAACTATACAAAAATAAAAAGGAAGGGTTTCAAATACAAATGAAATCAAAAATAAAATCTTTTACAAACTGTCTGGCAATACCTATGTTCGATTAAGCAATCTTTACAGCTAAGCAAATGACCTTTATAGTCATCAAACGTTAGAAGTAGAAGGTGCCGGGGTATCACCTTGGACAGTCCCCCCATTTCATACATGGGATGACCCCAAATGGTTCCATGAACTCCCCCCGCTCACACAGCTAGATAAAATGACAGCACCAGAAATCTCAAGAGTTCTGAGATCTAGCGTACCTTTAAATTTTACAGAATTCACTACAAATATAATTTAATGTACATTACTAAAGAGGCTTAAACTGTATGTATTAATGAAAAATTCTGAATTCCCTTCTCACAAAAAACCTGTTTTTATAATTCTATATTCTTTTATTTAATATTTAGTATTTAATAATTAATTACTTCTAAAATTTAAAATCAGAAATTCATCATAAAAGAAACGGAAATACGATGGATTGTCTTTCCTAAAGCATTCTAGCATTTAATAACCCTTCTCTCTTGTGACAAAGGTGGATGGAAAACATCTACATGGACCGTTAGGACCAAAAACAAAACCACAAAAACCATAGTACTTCTTGGGCTAAACAAATTATAGAACTGTCAAAATGGTGTGCGGTAGGCTATCTGGGAAAGCAGCTATGAAATACCAAAATAACCAAAATAACGTCACTGCAATAGGGTCAGCTGAAAATGAGCTTTTGATTAATATTATGAAAGAGTGCCCACTTGATATTTTCTCCCCCAACAGTTGTCAGCGACACACCCTGAGGGCAAGCTTATGCATTTGATTTGCAGAATAACTCAAATAATTAAACCTGAAATGCTCACATGTCCGAACAGTACAGCGGAAGTGTGAAGTATTACGTAAGAGAACAGCTTCAAGCGTGTATGTTAAAACACTTTCTCACCCAGTACACAGAAAGGCTCTCAGAATCTTCTAGTAAATAAGTGCTCACCTGAAAAATTTACACATACAAAGAAAAGAAAAAGAAGAAACAGAAACAGAAATATTGGTCCATCTGCAAAAGACACTTGGATCCAATACTTGGGGATTACTATGATCTGGAACAAAAAAAGCAAAGTAGTAAAAGAAATGGGGAATGAAGAGAAACGTTTTAGTTTAAAATGTTTAAACAGAATGAACTTTTCAAATCCTCAGAAGAGTTTTTGTTTATCCTTTATAAATTATAAGCTCTCTTAAAACAATTGGTAACAATGACTTGTCCATTTTGGCATAATATTGTAGGTGATAAATTTTATGCAACTTCATATGATTTCTTCACAATAAGAAAATAGATGTTATTTATTTAATAGTTTCACAAGTCTGCTTCTCTACAGACAAAATAAGAATTTTTAAAGACTCAAAGAGGCACCATATAGGCAAGTACTTTCATGTAAATTCCAATAAAGTTTTTAAAACTGGATATATAACCATTTCTTGTATTTCTCTATTACTGAGAAAAAAACAACAGTCTTTTAAAAAGCCTTGTGATACTTTTATGGAAAGTATCAGTAAAATTTTCAACTTGAAGTTTACTTGTTTTACTAATACATTTCCACTGAGTTCAGGGAATACAACTCACAGGGTACATTAAAATGTAACCTTTAAACCTCCCAAGGTAAAACATCACTTCCTGGGCAGAGATAGCACTCCAGGAACAATCCATCACTGTTAGGAAGAGTATACACTCAACATTGTTAATTAGTGTTGATGCACTCGTCTCTATGCCCTCATCTGTCATGAAGATTGTTTAAAAATCTGAGTTATTAGTCTTTATTTGCGAAAGGATCTGGTTAATATCTTTAAGAGTAGAAATCACTCATCCATCCACTCTATCCGGGAGTGTAATAATTCCTACCTCCAGTACAAGTTACTGATAACCACCACCCTCCACTAACTAAGAAGCAATAAATCACGGAGAGGGCAGCTTCTATGCAACCCCTGTTAACTCTGTTTACAATCCATCCAACTGAGAATGTTAGCTGGTCAGGAGAGAAACTGGCTGATGGATCAGATGATAGGAAAGCATAACAGATTAAAGATAGAAAATAACAAAATGACAAATTAAAATGCTGTGTGTTTACTAAATATGGATGGAATTTAAAGTTAATCTTTAAAAAAAAATCCTGAATTTTCATTTCAATTATACCTTTCCCTGAAACACTGAAAGAAAAATTAAAACTACTTCAGTGTAGAATATGATTTTTTAAATTAAAATCATTTCTTGACCTTTTGACTAAGATCAAGTGTAAAATTAAACACAAAAACAAAAACCTTGTCAAAAAAAGTCAAACTGTGGGTTTCCAATATTATGTAAAAGTCACAAAAGTCAGGAAGAGGGAGCAAAATTCCTAAAACTTTTACATTTATTTAACCTAAAATCATGACAGCAAGTCTATGACATTTTATTTTGTACCTGATCTAGTATAATACAAGTATGATGCGTTTCCTAAGAAACTCACTGACATTATTCACCAGGGCAGAATTCAGCAGAGCAGTGGGCCCAGAAGGCCATCTGATGGATTCCCTATAATCTATGTATGCATTTTTTCCTCATTAAGAGAATCATTTTCCCTGAATAACACATCTAGGGTCATAAACACTTCTAATTTCAACAGCCTTCATGAAAAGGCTTTTATCCATTCATTCACTATTCATTCAGGCACTATTTTAACAGAGTTGAGCTTTCACAGAGCTTAGATTTTGGTGAGGAAACAAAAGCATTTCTAGCAAAAGAAACTGAGAACAAATGAACTTGGGATGTTTCAGGAACAGAATAAAAGATAAATGTCCTTTGCTCTTACAGTGAGCAAGGACACGTGTAGAAGATGAGGTCTGAGCAGTGAGAGCCTAGACCTTGGCAAACTCAGGTAAGAAGTTTGGATTTTAATTTATGTATAATAAAAGCTACCAAAGGGTTCTAGGCAGAAGAGGCATATAATAAGATTTGCCATTTGGGAACTGGATTTTAGGAGAACAAAGCTAAGCAGGAAGGCCACTTAGGAAGCTACTGGAGTGGCTGACAGGAGCAGGGATGGTGTTTCCTAGGCAAGGGCAGGTCTACCCACGATGAGCCTGCAGGTGGACAGGAACTAAAACCCCGAGGCTCTGCAGTACCGGGTCTGATCTAGTGCCCCCAAGTTGGAAGACCAAGATCTTCACAGCCAGGAAACCAGGTATCAGGCCTCCTAGATTTGGCTCCCTGCCCCACAGAAGTAGCCTTACTCCCGTGATTGTTTTCAGGTGCTCGTGTGGCTGATCTGTGCCCTTTCGGGTACCTCACTCCACATGGAGCCGCAGAGATCACTAAACTCAGCCAAATCTCCGCGATATGCACAGATTAAATAGATGACTTAGCCTCTCTCCCATTCTGGAATTTACCTACGAGAAATTTTTTGCCTCTCTGAAGTAAAAGTATAGCTTTTCAAGATTTGAACATAACTCTATTTTTTCTAATTTTTTAATTGAAATGTAGTAATTGTACAAATTAATGGGGTACACAATGATAGTTTGATACATATAATGTAATCAGATCAGGGTAATTACCATCTCTTATTGTTGGTAACATCCAATATCCTCCTTTAACTACCTAAACTATGTAACATTACCTACAGTCATCCTGCAAGTGGGATAAAACACTAGATGCAGCCCTCCTGCTTAGCTGGAATCCTTTAACAAATCTCCCCCATCTCCCCCTTCCTCCCTACCTTCCCAGCCTCTTCCAGCCTCTGTTTTACTTTTTACTTCTGTGAGATCAACGTTTTTTACCTTCCACATGAGTGAGAGCATGTGTTATTTAACTGTCTGCTCCTGGCTTATTTCAGTTCACAAAATGTCTGCCAGTTCTACCCACGTTGCTGCAAATGACAGGACTTCATTCTTTTTACGGCTGAAGAGTATTCCACTATGTACGTACACCACATCTGCTTCATCCATTCACCAGTTATTGGACAGTTAGGTTGATTCCACGTCTTGGCTATTGTAAACAGTTCTGCCTCTTCAATATACTGATTTCCTTTCCTTTAGATAAATGCTCACAGGTGGAATTTCTGGATCATACAGTATTTCAATTTGCAGTTTTTCAGTTCTCCACAGTGGCTGTGCACTCTTGGCAAGAGTGCATCAGAGTCCACGACTGTCCATGTCCTCCCAACATTTGTTACGCTTTTTCTTTCTGATGGTCCTAAACTGGGTGGGATGACAAGTACCTCCCCCTCACTGAGGTCTTGACCGTCTAATAGTGATGGTGAGCACTCTTCATGTGCTTGTCGAGCTTTTGTATGTCTTCTTTTGAGAAACATCTGTTCAGATCATTTGCCCATTTAATAATCAGATTGACTTTTTGCTGTTGAGATGTTTGACTTCCTTGTATTTCTGGATATTAATCCCCCGCTAAGTGAATGATTTGCAAATATTTTCTCCTCTTCTGTAGGGTTACCTTTTCATTCTACTGATTGCTTCCTTTGCAGTGCAGCATCTTTGTAGTTTGATCTAATCCCATTTGTTTACTTTTGATGCCTGTATTCTTGAGGTCTTTCTTATTCATAAAATACTTTCCCAAGCTAATGTCCTACAGCATTTTCCCTGTGTTTCCGTCTACTAGTTTTGTAGTTTTAGGTCTCACATTTAGGTTTCTGATCCACTTTGAGTCAGTTTTTGTAGGAGGAGAGACAGGGCCTAGTTTAATTCTTCTGCATAAGGATATCCAGTTTTTCCAGAATGGTTTGTTAGAGACTGTCCCTTTCCCGGTGAGTGTTCTTGACACCTCTGTCAAACACCAGTCGGCTGTAGCTGAGTGGGTTTACTTCTGAGGTCTCTATTCTGCTCTATTTGTCATGCACCCATGTGTACACCAATACCATGCTGTTCTGGTTAATGCAACTTAGTAGTGCACAGTAGAGCCTATGTAAGCTGACCACCCAGGCACTGTAACGCACTAGTTCGTATACAGAGGTCGACGTAAGGGCCTACTGTACTGATAATGCATATGTGTATGAAAATTAGGTCAACCTAAGGAACTAGTCAACTGTGGAGGTCCTACCATACTTTGAGGTCTGGTAGTATGATGTCTCCAGCTTTATTCTGCTTACAGGACTGCATGGACCATATGAGGACTATTTTATGGTGCTACACAAATTTTAAGATTTTTTTTCCTTTTTCTGTGAAGAATGTCATTGGTATACTGATAGGGATTAATTTAATCTGCTTTGGGCTGTAAGATCATTTTAACAATACTAATTCTTCTAATCTATGAACAAGTTACGTCTTTCTATTTGTTCACATCCTCGTAAATTTCTTTCAAGGGTGTTTTGTAGACTTTCCTACAGAGGTCTTTTACTTCCTTGGCTACATTTATTCCTAGGTATTCTTTTTTTTTTTTTGTTAGCTGTTCTAAGTGAGATTACCTTCCTGATTTCTTTGTTAGCAAATTCATTGCTCACATAGAATTTTTCCATGGTTTTTTCTACTGATTTTTCTATGTTGATTTTGTATCCTGCAAAGTTACTTAATTTATCAGTTCTAAGTTCTTTGGTAGGGTTTTTAGGTTTTATCATCTGCAAACAGGAACCACTGATATGCTCCTTTCCACGCTAGAAGCCCATTAGTCCTATTTCTTGCCTAGCTGCTCTGGCGGGATTCTTCTGCTCATCTTTCCTCCTTTTTCTGAGCCAATCTGATCCGGAGGAGAAGAGGCTGCAGAACCCAGCTGCCTCCACCCAGCCCTCCTGTGCTACCACAAACCGACAGAGGAGCCTCTCCGCCCAGCTGTGCTCCAGCATGCTCCCTTCAACACTCTGGCTGTCTGTTCTTGCCTTGGTCCTTTCCTGGGGGGAACAAATGCCAGGCATTTTTAGTCAGACTTAATGCTGATATCCATAACTGTATTGATTGATCTCAACAACCAGAGCAAAAGAAAGGAAGTCAGACTTTTAGAGAACTTAAAAACACCTGAGAAAAAGAACAAAGTTAAGACCTAGGTTGGCAGCTCCTGATCATTCCTTAGGATTCTCTTTGATTCAACCTATGAACAAATTAACAATGATTAGCTTAATACATTGACACAGTTTGGATATCTGTCCCATCCAAATCTCATATTGAAATCTGATCTCCAATTTGGAGTTTGGTGCCCTCCACAAGGTAATAAGTGAGTTCTCACCCTATTAGTTCACCCAAGAGTTGGTTGTTTGGCAGAGACTGGCGTCTCCTCCAACCCACACCCTCTCTTGCCATGTGATGCACCCTTTGCCTTCTGCTCTGACTGGAAGTTCCCAAGAGCCCTCACCAGAAACAAATGCTGGCACCACGACTCTTCTATGGTCTGCAGAACTATGAGCAAATAAACTTTTCTTATAAACCCCCGGTATTCATTTACGGCAGCATACAGCAGACTGACACGGAGCTGAGCACGCGGGCCTGCCTGGCACAGAGTAGAGAACGATCAACCTGACACAGACAGACAGACAGGGAGTCAGAGGGGACAGAAGGATGCTCAAGAAACATTTCTTCTACAAATTTCATAAAACATCTATTCCAGCTCTATTTATAATTTGTGACCATTCAGCTGAAAGTATCTATGCTTAGTACTTTTAAAAGGCTATTATGTTTAAAATAATAACTTACCCTTATTGAGACTTACTATGTAGAAGGCCATATGCTCAGTTCTTTTCATCCAATATATTTTTTAATCTTTAAACCAACTTTATTGGACAGAAATTATTACCCTCATTTTCATACAAGGGAAAGCAAAGATTAAAGATGTAAAGTAACTGGTCTGATGTCACACTGCTGGTTAATTGAAGAAACTGGGCTGTTAAGCAAAAATCTATCTAAAACTAAAGCCCTATGACCCTAACCACTACTCAATACTGCATTTAATATCTTAAATAGTATAAAGAACAGCACTAATTAGCATCTGATAGCCTTTCAGAATAAAATATATAATTAATTGGTTTTAATAATTGTAAACTGTCTAAAATTCTATATTAAAATAATTAATGTACTGATTACCCTTCTTTCCACTTCTTTAGAGAAAGTTCATTCTTCTACTGGCCATTTATTAACCTTCTCTAGATACTCTATATATTTAAACATAATAAAACTTATTTTTAATAAAAATAAGCCCATAATTCATCTTTCTATCAGACTACCCTCTATCCTTAACCCAAACTTCTGAGAGTTTACCATATTTTAATAAAAAGCAAATGGTCTTACAGCTTGTTAATTATAAGCTCTTAATATGGAATAAATTCACACACACGCTCTTTGTATGAACACGTCCCTCTTTCTTTCTCTCTCTCCTGCTACCTTCGACTGAAAGCTGGCTACTGCTGCCAATATCTTCACAGCTCATACACGTTTCTTTTCAACACACTTCTATTTAAGTTGCAAAGAATAGGATACAATGATGAGTAAACAGCACATTTCAGCAGATGACTCCATTCAGATAATGAACATAGTAACCCCATTTCAGATGTCTTTCAACATGTCTGCTGCTTTGCCCTTAACCAATATGAAAAGTCTTTGTTAATTTTATTGCTTTTTAATATAATTACATCACTGTAAAAGAAAATGAGACATACTACTATGCTATACTAATATAGTATCAATTTGAAAACAGAAATCATAAAATATTCAGGAGACTCAGAGTTAAAGCCCTAATAAGCTTAACTGCTGACGGCTCTCTGATTACGTAATAATACGAAATTGGGCCAGTGACAGATTATGCAGTAATAATATCCAGGAAAATATTCACCTATAATCTCTTCGATTTACAGATACCATTCTGTGTGGCTGCACGCTCTGTCACATGATCTCACTCTGAAAGAGGGTATTACAAATACACACAAGAAAGAAGTGATAGTTAAGTCAAAAGTTAAAAGCTCTTGACTTCAGGCTATTAAATTTTAAACATACGCTGTATTAATTTCATGCATAAATTCAGACAACTTATATGAATAGTTGTTTTTAAAACTGAAGCCTGGCAACCCTAGCCCAGCCCAACAGCCCTTGTGTAGTCTGATCTCGACTTGATGGTGACAATAGCGGATGTCTCACAGGATGGCAAGATGCACATAATTATACACCACTGTGACTTTGTCCCAAATAGTGGTTAAAATATAACCTGAACGAACTGAAGGCAAACCCCAAGCCCTCCCCCTCTACTCTGAAGCCCCTTGTAGTGCTGAGAAGCCGCATCACAGCAGAGTCGGTCCTCATCTGAGCACTGTTTCACACCACCCCCAACCAAGAACCATCTCCTGAAAGGACAGGTGCCCCCAGACACAGAACTTACAGTCATCAAAACTTGTGATTTGTAAAGAAGGATTTTTTTTTTAAATCTTAAGCAATTTTAATAATAATAATGCAAAGAAAGTAACATTCACATTGTCAAATAAGAGTATGTCTATTATAGAATGCTTTGACTCTGAGGCTCAGTTTGGAGTCATCAGTAGACTATATATATAGTCTTTTTTTTTTTTTTTGGCAGTTTTTGGCCAGGGCTGGGTTTGAACCCACCACCTCTAGCATATGGGGCCGGCGCCCTACTCCTTTGAGCCACAGGCACCGCCCCATAGACTATATTTTTAAAGGCTTTTAGAAAAGGTAATTTTCTTGGTAGCGTAAGTAGGTACTTATTTAACGGTGCTTATCATCAGGAAAGAGTTCTGTATATAAATTTTCCCTGGTATAATTTGAATTCGTTTTCTGTTTTTTGGACCTCAACTAAGTTGTAGAGGATCAGGCCATATCTATGCAGTGACGCCCCACATAACGATGTTTCCATCACAATGGACAGGCAAGTACGATGTGATCCCATAAAATTATAACACAGCTTTCATACTATATTTTTACTGTGCCTTTTCTAGGTTCAGACACACAATTGCCCCAGTGTTCCGTGCAGTGACACGCTGTCCAGGGTCGCAGCCTAGGAGCAGTTGGCTGCAACACACGGCCCAGTGCGTCGTGGGCTGTCCCACCTCAGTCTGTGTAATCACACACTATGATGTCAGCACAGGCAGCAGAGCTGCCTAACAATGTATCCCCACTGTTACATGGCACATCACTGTATTTGAAAATGGTTATTAATGTCTCCTTTCCAAGTTACTGCACTGCAGAACTATGAACCAAATTACAATCAGGAACTGTGTTTGTTTTATGATTTTCATATGCTATATACCACAGCCTAAGAGACGGATCTCAAAAATTCCTTATCTATAATTTTTACCAGAAAATGCCCCTCTCCTGAATATAATACACTCTTTCTTAAAAAGAATTATCTATATTTTAGAACCCCAAAATTTCAGAAAAAGAAGTTTATAAGAGATGGGAGCAAGGAACAATGTTTATGAAATTCCACATAGACACCACTTCCTTCCCTACAATAGGAGACCATTTAATGAAATATATCTCTCTAAACCTCTGGGACAGAACTGAAACTGCAACACAATATCATGGACTTTGCAGCTGTATTGCTGTCCACAATAGCCCACACTGCTTACTCAGACCACAGGAAGCCAAACACACACTTTCAGAACTGAATTTACCTTTATAAGAATTGGCCAAAGCAGCAGAGTAGTTATGATAGATCAAGCATCAAAAGAGTAATTGAAAAGATTGTATACACCTTTAGGAATTTTCTATTTCCAAATAGAAAATCTTTTTCTTTATTCAGAAATAAAAACTACAGAATAGGCAAATGTCTTAGTAAGTTCTCAGTTCAAGCTGCTATAACAAAATGCCCATAAACCAGTGGTCTGAAAAACAAACATTGTTTCTCACAGTTCTGGAGACTGGGAAGTTCAAGATCAAGGTGCCAGCAGTCTCAGCATCAAAGGAGAGCACTCTTCTGAGAGAGGCATTCTCTCTCTCCTGCCTGTCTTACAAAGGCACTAAGCCCATTCACGAGGGCTCTCATGACCCACCTACCCCACAGAGGCCACCACATTAGGGACTGAGGTTCCAACTTGTGAATCAGGGAAATAGGAGGACATAGATACTCAGTCTGTGATAGCAAATAAATTTTACTATCCATAAATAAGAAGGAGCAACTTACTTTTATTTCCAACTAAGGCAATCAGTGGCTGAGTTTCCGACTCCTCGCTCACTTTCTTCACCACAGTATACCAATCTTCCAAATTCTCAAAGCTTTGATGATTTGTAATATCATATACCAAAAGGACTCCCTGTCACAAAAGAATTATAGAATATTTGTAAGGCACTACTTAAAAAAAAGACTGAGTAATGCTTCAGACATGTCAAATAAGAGTATAAAATTACAAACGTGGAGTGTTTTGCCTATATATTGATGCCAATTTAAATTAGATACTAGCAGATACATAACACTGAATGCTTTCATTCAAGATAAATCCAGCGATTAGGATGAAATGCAAGCTAAAACATAATTTCATCAAAATTCTAAGTGGTTTCTCAGTAGATATCTGTAATATGCGTAGTAAGTTACAGTAAATGAAAGAAAATCACATCACAAAAGTAGAGAAGGCCTACAATCCCGGCTCTCACTTTCATGAGGTCAAACATTTCAACTTTTCAATAAATAACAATCTGCTGCTACTCTTTTGAAATATTTTCAAAAATGGAGATTCTATGACATCACTTGATAGTCAATTTCAGTGTTTAGCACAATTTTCTTTAAATGAAATGTCGATTTCCTCTTTTAGTCCTCTGCCCATTTGCAGAACAACTTGAAAGTATCCTTCTTATAATCACTGTTCATATACTTGAAGATAGTTAAGTAACTCCTTCACCATCTCCTTTCTAGAGTAAACAAACTCAGTTCCTTATGCTTTCCTCAAAGGGCCTATTTTTTTGTCCCTTTAACCATAGTTGATTCTTCCCAAGACACACTACATATAGCTTTTTGACATCCTCTTTAAAATAACCAATGTAAAACTGGACATGATACTGTAATAAGAGTCTGAGCAAAGCCAAATATAACAGAGAGGTTGCTTCCTGCCTCTTACATATCATATTCCTTTTAATTTATCCCATTATTCTGTACAGGAAGGAGGAGTGTGTACACACACAAATAACAGTGCCACACTCCTGACTCACATCCAGTTTGGGATTACAATTTACACAAAGCTCTACCCACAGTATAAGTCTGGACCCTAATGGCATTTATGTCTACTTCTTAGGTTATAAAATAAAAATCCACTGCTTTTTTGCACCTACTATGTCCAGGTCTTTTCGTAAATCCTCACAATTATGAAAGGCTGGCATTATTATTCCCATCTTACTAATAAACACAGGTTAAAATAACCGAGGTCACCCAAATAGGCAGGATTTGAATCAGGGACTAAATGAATAAAAATATTTGTCTGTCAAGTATACTACAAGCATCGTGCCGGATACTAGGGACGTAAGTTCCAAACCTCAAGGAGCTCACAGTCTTGTAGCAAAACCAGACAAGCATTTAAAACAGTAATCATGGTCAATGATATGCTGGTAAATATTAATTGACTGGCTTGGGGTTTGGATACATGGGGTGGGGTGGGACTGTCTGTAACATTTGCCAATTCTCATGGTTTAAATACTCCCCTATGGCCATTTTTAAGCTATCAATGTAACATCACTGAGCATGAAGTTGGTCAGGACACCGTTACATAACATTCCTACCACTCACACACACCACGTGTCAATAACCTCAACAGCACAGGTAACAGAAATATATAGGAAGATAACTGCTAAATGCGTCACTTTGAGCATATAATATTTTTGTTTTAATATAATTTAAGATTATTTTTAAGCAAAGTTCCTTGCCAGGCTCATTTAGTAACTCAGACATCTGTTTCTGACTCTCAAATGCTCTGAAATAATGTCCAACACAGAATCATTTAGAATAAAAACACACTGGATGACTGCAGCATATAGATATGAGATAACTGAGCAGAGTGCCAGCCGCACCATAAGGGAAAGAAAATACAGATAAAGAATATTCTGAGGGCCGGGAGTGGTGGCTGACGTCTGTAATCCCAGCACTTTGGGAGGCCAAGGCAGAAGATCCCTTGAACTCAGGAGTTTGAGACCCACTTGAGGAAGAGCCAGACCCTGTCTCTACTAAAAATAGAAAAATTAGCTAGGTGTTGTGGTGGGTGCCCATAGTCCCAGCTGCTCGGGAGGCCAAGGCAGAAAGATCACTTGAGCCCAGGAGTCTGAGGTTGCTGTGAGTAGCCGATGCCACTGCACTCTAGCCTGGGTAACAGAATGAGACTCTGTCTCAAAAAAAATAATATTCTGAGGTATCTGCACTATGTGTGAAGCAATATAGGGTTATTTGCAGGTGGACTTTGACTAGTTGAAAATGTATACTGCAAACTCTAGAATAACCACTGAAAGTAATTTTAAAGAAGCATAACTAGTATGTTAAAAGAGGAGATAAAATACTTAAATAAAACAACACAGAAAGGGGGGATAAGAAATGAAGAACACATAAAAAAAACAGAAAACAAACATGACAGATGTTAATCCAACTATATCAATAACCACTTTAAGCGCGAATGGTCTAAGATCACCAACGGAGAGTGTCACAATGGAGAACATAAAGAAGTCTCGATTCTATTCTGCCGATAGAAAGCTCACTTTGAATATAAAAACCCAGACAGACTGTAAGTAAAGGTATAGAAAACAAGTGAGAGAAGGTGGAGTAGCCACATTAATTCAGACAAAGCAGACTCCAGAGTAAGGAAAACTGTCCACTACAGGACGGGCCTGATGAAGAGCTGTCTCTGGGCAGCTGCGCCTCACGGCAGAGCATCAGAGCACACGAGGCCAGACCAACAGACCACGATCATGGCACAATCAGCAACCCCTTTCTTCATTAACTGACATATCCAGCAAACAACATCAGTGGGGACAAAGGTGACCTGAACAGCACTGTCACCCAACCTCTTCTCATCGACACTTACAGAATACGCCATTCAACAGCAACCGAACACTCTTCTCAAGCTCTCACAGAACAGTCACCAAGATAAACTATATTCTGGGCCATAATACATGACTTAACAAATTCATAAGAATAGATACTGTGCAGAGTATAGTCTCAAACTACAATGGAATTAAACTAGAAATCAGTAACAGAAGACAGCTTGAAAAACTCAAAACACTGGAGATTAAACAATGTATTTCCAAGCAGCACATGGATTGAAACAGTCTCAAGGTTAACTTTTAAATACTTTGAACTAATAAAAATATAATCTACCAAAATTTGTGGGATGCAACAAAAACAGTGCTTAGGGAAAGATGTTTACCACTGAATGTATATATTAGAAAAGAAAAAAAGATCAATAATCTAAGCTTCTACTGTAGGAAACCAACAAAAAGAAAAAAAATTTAGCCTAAAACAAGCCAAAAATTTATACTGAAAATTATAGCAGATGTCACTGAAATTGAAAAGATGTAAACAATGAAGAAAATTAATAAAACCAAAACCCTGTTCTTTGAAAAGATCAAGAACATAGGCCAGGCCTGGTGGTCACACTTGCAGTCCCACTCTGGGAGGCGGAGGCGAGAGGATACCTTGAGCTCAGGAGTTGGAGACCAGCCCAAGCAAGCGCAAGACCCCATCGCTACAAAAATATAAAATTTAGCCAGAAAAATTAGCCAGGCTTTGTGGCAGGTACCTGCAGTCATAGATACTCAGGAGGGTAGGAGAGAAGGCTCACTTAATCCAGGAGTTTAAGGTTGCTGTGAGCTAGGCTCACACCATGGCACTCCAGCCTGGGGAATGGAGTGAGACTTTGTCTCAAAATAAATAAATTAATTAGGCCAGGCGCAGTAGTCATGCCTATAATTCTAGCATTCTGGGAAGTGGAAGTAGGTGGAATGTCTAAGCTCAGGAGTTAGAGACCAGCCTGAGCCAGAGCAAGACCTCGTCTCTAAAAAAACTAGGTGGGTGTTATGACGGGCACCTGTAGTCCCAGCTACTCAGAAATCTGAGGCAAGAGAATCACTTGAGCCCCAGAGTTTGAGGTTGCTGTGAGCTGTGATGCCACAGCACTCGACCCCAGGGTGACTGAGTGAGACTCTGTCTCAAATAATAATAAGTTAGTTAATCTAATTAATTTTTAAAAGATCAATAAAACGGACAAACCTGTAGCCAAGCTAACCAAAAAAAGGGGGTTGTGGGAAGACACACATTCCCTATACTATGTATCTACTGGGAATGCATGGCCATCACTACTTAGCCCATAAACACTAAAGGACAGTAACGTGAACAACTCCATGGCCACAAATTTGATAATGTAAATGAAACGGGCCAATTCTTTGAAAGACACACATTACCCAAACTATTGACTTTCAGGGCCTACAAGCCTTAGCACAAAAAAAGCCAGACCTCTTGAAACTCTATGATACAAGCACCTCGAAATCCCTCCATCTCTTACCACATCAATCAATCCACAATTCTTCTGACTCCTTCCAGAAAACTACCAAAATCTTCACATCCACAAGGCAGTACAACTTCCTCAGAAAAACAACACAACTTGGCCTGAACTTAAGTCTGAGGATAATCTACTTGGGGACCAATGGATCTAATGTTCTTGGCTATCTTGTGGTCATCTAAACCTATCACCATGCCCCATGTCCCAGATACCTTTTATTATCTCAATGTTATTATCAGAATTATCTATCTGCTATTTATCTTTCTCCTATATCTTCATCCTCACACCACCTGTGCTTCCTCTTCCCAATTCATTCTTCAAATACTTCTCTTTCCAAACCTTTTTATGTGACCTTTGAAAATCAGATTTCAAGTTTAATAAATAAAGAAAAAAAACTTCCTCCACTTTTTATGCCTTAACTGCACTTCCCCCCAATTTCAATTTCAAGAAGATACTAGCACCCCTTGTCTTTGTAAACTTCCAGACTGCTAGTCAGTATGACACCAGGCTAGTGCAGTACCTTCTTTTCATCTATTTCACTTTTGCCATATGTAATAACAATTATAAGTCAGTAAATCAGGTGGATGTCATTTTTCATTTTCAAAGTAATAATTGATAAAGTTTGATGGAGTAAAGACTGACAGCAACATTTAACAGTCTTGTAAAGCACCGCGCAGATTTAACAGGCGCTCAACACAGCACACATATTATTTAACGTCAAAAATGAAAGTTTCCCCATTCCCAACGTGCCGGTTACTTTTTCCCCTGATCTAGTTGTATCAAACAAACAACAAATCTAGTTGTAGTTATATATAAAGTGAATCATACAGATTATACAATAGCCATAACAACATATACCTTGCTGTATCAAAATACAACCTGCAGTGGGATCACACCTACGGTGCATCTTAGTAGGGTACTGGTGAAACTTATTAAACGTAGAGTATCAATGTCTTTATATAGTGATTAAGAAAATGCTATGAAGGCTATCTCTCACAGTACGATCAAAATGTTTCTGATCGTATATGAAGCACATTCTGCCCTATGATTGCACCAATATACACAATTATGATTTAATAAAA